>VRLP01008287.1:0-17354 GCA_009660295.1 Lophius piscatorius
AGCTTACTAGAGGATTCACCCAATTCAGTGCAGAACAGTGCTGAACCACCAGGGACCACTTATCAGTTTGGAAGCAAAGCATGAAAATTGACCACCTTTCCTTCATAGTTCATTGCTGCATCCAAGGACAATAATGAACTGACCACTGGTTTGTTTCCATCTTGCCCCGTCAACTATAACATATTATCTATATCATCTATAATAATATTATAATATAATATATAATAAATATAATATAATAGTTTCAAGGCTTTTCTATATATTCCTGTTTCCCTAAAATTCATGATGTTTAAATTTCACTGTTAATTCACTTCATCACAATATCTATTTTTCTGTATTGTGTATTGAATTTCATTAGGGTAGTTTGCTTTTATTTGTTCCTGCAGTAAAGTTGTTGCACTTGGAAAAGCAGCTTAAAGGTTTATAGCATATGTCCTACCAGTGTAGTTACTCTTTGTGCTATCGAAGGCATCCTCCATTCCCATGCTGATCAGAACATCTTTCAAGCTATACTTCTCCTCCATCTTGAAGCGGGGCAGGTTCACCTGGATTTCACTTTTACCCACCGGGGCTGGACGAGTCCATTCTACAAATTTCTCGTAGGTCAACTCCTTCTCCAGCTAGTATAGAAACAAAATAATGAAAGTCTATTTCATGAAAGTTTTTTACTTTCTTAATGTCTCTGTTTATTTGTCCTACCTTCTCCAAGCCGGTGGTGTCGTCCTCTATCTCATTCGGCAGGAAGACAAGCATGCTGAGGTCCTTCCCTTTGTAAGGCATCTCCAGGATCTGTCCAGAAAAATTCCTATTACAATTTCATTTAGAAATAATCAGATTCCTTCATCCTTTTTCTTTAAGTCCCCTCCCCTGCTAGTTTATTAGTTGCTGTCTTTGAAATCTCAAGGTTGGGTTGATGGGACCAGTTTTCTTTGGATGGATCTGTAATCAATATTTAATTGATTCCACCTGGGCCTTCAGTACTATACTCCCGCAATTAATCTGCCCTCAAATAACTTCAACATAACAATATAGGCTGATGTCATACTACGTAACCAGCCTATACTCAAAGAGACAATAACATAACATGAACTAGTGCTATAAAGAGTATAAAAGGAAGTTTTTCGCCTATGATTGATATACACTTATTGTAAGGACACTCACTGTATATCATCAGGGATGTACCACTATTATGCAGAATGACATTATGCAGTATTTATCTCAAATAACTGTCATTACTAAATAGTTAACTCTGAATAACTAGCCAATGGTTATTAGTAGCAAAAAGGCAAACATTTCATAAAATGTAAGTAGCACTATCCGGATACGACAAGATTTTCTCACAGACTCTAGCCAAGCTGCTGGGCTTGGCATAAACACAAGTGCCCAAATGCACACTGGAAGTGTCAAATGACTGGAGCTATATATCATTCACACTGCAACCATCTAAAGCAAGCAAAAATCAACAGATACTTCTTCCAAAATCCATGACACTTACCAAAGCTGGTCATTGCTTGAAGACAAAAACCATCCTCCTTTCTTCCTTTAAAAATAGCGCAGTGACACTTTCGTTTAGGACACAGGTGACTTTCTGTTCCATTACAAGGACCTTTTCCATTGCCATGGAGACTAGCGCGGACAGCTTAATCTGCCCAGTCCTATTTCTACAATAAGTTTAGTAATTTGTTATGAGGCTGAAAATGACCCCTAGATAGAGGTAGACATAGGTAACCTATGTCCTCATACATAACACTGACGTAGAGCTAGGTAGGCTAGAATACTCTGGTGTGACAAAGAACACCAGAGAATGTCCAACATGAAAAATTCTAAATCTGATTGTTTAAAAAATATTACAATCAACAAACATTTTTTGACCTGGAGACAGCAGTTGAGAAACCGGATTGGATAAAAAAATCTCTCATTTATATAAGCTCATTAGAAACAGCCAGGGAGAAAAGCAATGCAATTACATTAATAGACAGATGAGAGCAAACTACTGTATTTATAAGACATGTAGCCTCTATAAAAGCTTTTTACATTCTGAACCATCATTTTTCGATTCTGACAATTTTCTAAGACAGCAGAGAAGGCCTTGCCCACTCATTAAATATTTGTCCACAAATACTGAAATGTTTGCATTCGTGGCAGACAAATAAGGACCTTACCTGACATTGTGCCTCAGCAACAGAGGCCAGAGGCAATTTAGTTTTCTGGCACATCATTTTCACCGGTTTAGATTCATTCTAAAGATAAGAGCAAAAAGAAACACAGTCTTTACAGTAGAACACACACTTTAAGTTCTGCACCTCTCTCATTGTCTGCTTTACTTATGATAGTGAATTCAAAATAAAGAGAAATAAAAATCAATGTTCCACCCGCAATTTGTTAAACCCACTCAAAATACACTGGATGGCCATTTAACCCATTCAGCATCATCGAAGTTTTGCTATGCAACTGTGAACACAACTGTACACACAGCTTACGACATATTTAAAGCCCTTCCCTGGTGCCGATCGTAGGTATGAACCAGATTTCTGTTGTTAATAAACACATCTTTTTAGGTGACTTGCTGTGTGCTGCAAGAGACTAGAGGACGGCCGGATTTTCAGTCTTCTGGCTCCCTTTCGTAAACCTTGTACACCTCTGTGTCCTGAGTAAACTATTGAAATAAAGAGAAATAGGTATGTTAGATCAGCCACAGGAGGGAAACGTTGTTAACGCTTCAAGGAACAAGGAAGTAATTGATCTCCCTAACTTATTTGTCAGGGAGACACTGCTGAGCTTGGGTGAATATAGTCTGGGATGAATTCTGACACAAAGAAGTTGAAAAGTTCCAACAGTTTCAAAAGAAGATAATGTGTGAATAAAATAATGCCATCATATATCTGGGCTGTGAGTACCAGTAGGCTATTTACTAAATACATAATACGATTCCACAGACATCCATTCATTCATTTTCTGTAACCGTGAGGTGGGATAAATCCTGAACAAGTCACCAGTTCATCACAAGGTCAAACATAGAGGTCAACAATCATTCACACTCACATTCACACAAACTGGCAATTGAGATTAACCACTTTTGCAATACTTGCTAAAAATTTATCCAGAGGGTTTCACACGGCAGGGTGGAAGGAAAAACATACAAAATCAGCACAGTAAGCCCATTGTGCTGCTTGCAGGTGTATATATTAGCGAGGATTGCATTTGTGGGCAATTTGGCAATCTGACTTAACCATTGAAAAATTTGGTATTGCCATCAAACTAATAGGGATTAAACAGCTTTCTTATATCTGGTGATGTGTACAGTCCTGTGATTTCATGCTGTGACCTGCAAATTATTGAATGGCAACTTTCTAAAAACCTTGGGGCATTGTGTAAAATACAAATTAAAACAGAACCCAATCATTTGAAACAAACAAACAAAACAATTTTACCTATATAGTGTTCATAAAGTGTTTTGTAATACCATTTGAACAATCATGTGTTTCGCAATATCCCGAACTCTACCCTATTCTTGCATCTGAACACCTGAGGATCGCCGAGCTTTGGGGGGTATAGCTACAGCATTGCCGCCTCCGTGTACTACAATGCAGAATCATCCCATAATGCCAGATTTTTCTTCTGTTCTTCAATGTCTTTGTGCATTTTTACCTTGTTTATTCTAAACTCAGCATCAACGGTGGACTCCTCCTCAAACTGTTTGTTCCAGATGCCCTTGAAGTAGATGGCATTGACCAGTACCAGCTTGGTCAAGTCGTTCACCACACCCTGGAGCAGCAGGTCTTTGATTTTACCTGGTGAACAGTGATGAGCAAAGCCGTAATACAAAACAGGCTCATGTGAGGCTTTGGCCTAAAAATCTTTCTTTTCTTTCTCCCTATTTCCTGTCTCATTTCCAACAGTCCGTTTAATAAACGCTTATGGACCCACATTTTATTTTATTTTCTAAATGAAGCTGGCTGCTTTGTCAGACTTAAGCGTTATACATAGAAAAGATGTCGGTAAGATAGTTAGTTTCCACTCCATCTAACTGATTGGATGTGTGAATGATACGATTCATTTGCAGTCTACCTTGCGTCTGCTCCTCCACCCAGTCATTGATGTTGACCCTGGCCTCATCTGCATTGGTTTTAAAGTCCACAGAATCCAGATCAGCGCTGTAGTACTTTTTGGTGTCTGCTATGAAATGCTGAAATCATGAAGATCAAATTGCAGTGTCACAGCACAACAAAAATATACTCACAAAACCGATATTAATCTATAATTGGTTGTGCTATATGGAAGCTGCACATCATGATTTGATTTAATGGTGAAATAGGTTAATATGTTAACATGTAAATGAAGCCTTAACCCTTTCACATCTGATGTCTTTTCTATCGCGCAAAAGAAAAGCAAAAACTCGCATTCATCAGGTGATGCTGTCCTCCTGTATTGTTTTAGCCAATTGATAATTTTAGAAGATACTTCTAATAATGAAAATGAAATGATCTTGAAGATCATAGACATGGTGATGAACACCAGATTAAGAGTAACACCTTTAATATCCAGGAGACTCGCCACTATGACATGATTATGACATGACTTGCTGTTTGAAATAAACCTTCAAATGTCAATATATATATATATATATATATATATATATATATATATATATAGCATTATATACTCACCTGTCATTTATGAAATGTATTCAAACTGAAAATGTCTTAAATCTATATTAACTTTGAATAAGTTTGTGCTTCAAGGCCAAAGCTATTACAAGCATTCATCATACACACCTCATGAAACTTGTAAGTCTTCTCCCCGTACATTCTGTTGGCGACGCTGAGGGCATACTGAGCGTCTTCCTTGTTGAGCTCACCCAGGAGTTGAGCAAAGCTAGCATGAACATCATCTTGACCCATCTGTGGTGTCAGGCACTGCAAACAGCCAGAGAATACCTGCATGTTACAGTGACACGCTGAGAAAGCAGCAGACACACAGCATACTGTGTATGTGTTATTTGACTTATTGGCAGTTTACCCGTTAAATGATGAGATCAGACACCAAAATCATTCTTCATTAACCTTGGAATTGAGCCAATTTTAAAGCTAAGAGTAAATTAATATACTTATTAACCATTGACAGATGCCAAAAAACGATTTTATAATACATCTTTGCTTTTTGTAAAAGCTCCTATCATTCTTTTTTTATTCAGACTCAATTTGTCTTTACTGCAATGCTGGCAAGGAAGTTACAGAGCAATAATTTTGTAAAAAAAAAAGATTTTGGTGTCATCGTCTTCAGCATTTAATGTAAGAAATTTCCCTGTTTGTTGATGTTCTCAGATGTTTAACTTTTCTTTATGAGATCCCCGCACCTTTTGGAGAATGAAGGACAAGGGAAAACCAGGCCAAACTAAAAACCTTTATTAGAATCAATGTAAAGCAAGCCAGAGGGGAATGTCAAATAAGCAGTAAGATACAGTTACCCATCCTTATGTTTACTTTCCATCTACTGCTTGTATATATCTGTTTTTAAGCTTCACTTCATACCGCAAACATGTAAATTCTGATGATGCAAAATGTTAAGACTATTAATACATTAGGCGTTTTATAAATGCGGTTTTATTATCACCTTACGAAGGTAGTCCGGTAGATTGCTGCTCTGCTGCATCCTCTGTGTCTGCATGCGTGTCTGCATATACGACTGCGTCAATGACTGCGGCTCTTCCACCGGCCTCAGAGGCTCAGTGAAGCAGAGAGCCTGTGGGTGAAAATGATTCATCTTAATTCGGAACACTTTGAAGTTCAACATTGTTAGTAAACAAACACACTTGCCGTAATTAGCATTGTTAAAGTAAGAGATGCAAATTAAGACGCATTGGCAACTTCTATGGATTATGTGTGTGTGTACGTGTGAGTGTGTGTGTGTGTGTGTGTGTGCGTGTGTGTGAGTGAAAAAGATTGTCCCTGGATTCGGATTCAAGTAGGGGGTCATCACAACACCACGCTGACCCCCAACTGTAGAGAGAGAGCGAGGGGCCCAAGTCACCACCGCGCCCTATGGCCATTCACAGCATGAAAGACCCCAGGTGAACCGCACGCCAGTCCCAACGGAAAGCCAGCCAGGGGCCCCCCTGCCAAGAGCAGGCCCACCGAAGGACTCGAGAAGGAGGATCCCCCACCTGCCAAGAGGACAGCACCCACCAAAGCACGAGTGGAACCCACAGACCCAAGACCCCGCCCTTCCGACACTTGACACCCGGCCAGGCTGAGGCCCGCTCGGGTGGCCACAGATACCCCTTTTCCACGGAGCTGGTTCCACGGCTAGTTCCAAGCAAAAGCCTGACTTAGCACCAGTTCTTTGCTTTTCGACGGCCTAAGCACCAGCTCCTGGCTCTCAGAACTGGTGCCAGAAAAGAACCAACTATTTGCTGGTCAAGAGCCGAAAACCAATTACGTTAAACGGTGACATAATGGCGTGGCTCTGACTTGGTTCCTTGCCAATGTAACAGCAAACAGATTCTTTGGAGGTGCGCGAGTTGAAACAACTAAGCACTGGCACTAGCACCAGCACTGAACTAGCACCAGGTTTTTTTTGGCCCTAGGCCCGCTTCGGAGTGCGACTGCCCCAAGTACCAAGACAGAGACCACCAACTGTGCAGATAGCCCCCACGCCTGGAGACAGAGCGCTTGAGGGCGCACAGCCCCAACCGGGCTTAAGCTTTTCGGTGCAGAGTCTTCATCAGAAATCTTTTGTTCAATGTGATGTGAGCCAACTAAAGAAGTGAAATGTAATTATTTTCTCCCACTTGACTTGAAGAAAAATGCCTTCTGCACTAAGCCAGGGCTTGTCGATGGCGCAACAGCCTTCCGGCCAAATGTGAAGCCGCAAACCAGACAGTTTCACTGGGAGTTGGCCTAAACAAACATATAGACAAGTAAAGGCAACCACAGACTGCGTGAAGCTTCACTGCCTGAGTCATAATCGGTGGTGATGCAGTTAAAGATATACATGAACGCACACACAAACAAACACACACAAACACACGCACACACTTACAAAGACAAACACGCACTCACACACTTACACATATGGATTCCGCATATGGATTTGGCATAGTTTTTTACGCCGGATGCCCTTCCCGACGCAACCCTCCCCATTTATCTGGGCTTGAGACTGGCATGAGAAGTATACTGGCTTGTGACCCTTTCGTGGTTGGGTTCGCCTCATCAACTAATAACAGATAATAATAGCAAATAAAATGCATTTCACGTAACTGGAGGAGTGTGACGGACTGTTCCTTTGCAGCTTAAAATCTGTCTGGCATTGCAAGGCCAGATCTTCATTCTCCATGCCGAGGCAGCTGGACAGTACAGGTTAAAAAAAAAAAACAAAAAAAAAAAAAACGTGGTTCTTCATTTTTTTCCTTGACTTGGTGCTTGTCTGGGTGGAGTAAGGCATGTAGCTCTTGTTTTTCTGAAAGTTTATTAGTTCAACTTCCAGAGCACCTAGCATTCACCTGGACTTCACTACTTCCCAACAACGAACGAGTAAACTTTGATGTGTACTAGTCTGTGATAATCTATGAAAATACACATGTTCCTCCGATCCAGAGTCCATTCAAAATTATTCATCATTTCTGCTTTATCATACTCGCATATTAGGTATAATTTCATGACAATGAGCTGAAATGATGTTGACTGAAAAGTTGTAACAGAGTTAATAGGAGAGGTGTGGTTCAGCGGAGAAAACCTGAGCACATGACAGGACATGAATCATGCTTGTCTCTTCACTCTGCTCCAATGACACAGTGGCATCATTCCAGCGCTGTGATGAAACAGATCCACTGACCGTCATGAGATATGTGCAAACAGGTCTGTCCGAATGGGTGTGTTGACATGAGAGCTGTAACTAGTGTGCAGTAAATTTCCACTCTGTGTGTGTGCTTCTGTGTGTGTAAGTGTGTGGGTGCACATTTCCGCGTTGTACCTCTGACATCTGTGTTGCTGTGTTGCCTCTGGTGCCAAGCATCACCATAGCCATGGCTGAGGAGACGCTTGAGGGAGAGAAGAAGACGTTCCCGGTCTTTTCTTCATCACTCAGCTTTTTGAGCAAAGCCAAGGAGAAGGTGGTGTTGGCCTTTGACAGAGGGGTTGGTCTTGACATTTTGTCTGGTTCAAAGAACAGATAACAGGCGTTATGTTTTTCCATCATACAGTAGACTGCAGCATATCATTTTACCTAATAAGTTATACTCTCCCTTTTAAATAAAATACCCTATTTACAGTCACAAGGTAAGAATATCCCTTGTCCTAGATTCTTACTATATTTATGGGGATGTTTGGGAATAATGTAAATGTGTGAAGAATATAAGCTCTCTGTTTAATTAGCAAGTATCTTAAAATTACAATGCATTACAATCCAAGCGTTTTGTCTGAACCCTGAGAAGAATGTATTTTGTTTCTGCTTTATTTGTTGACTCAGCCATGCTCTTCCGCAAACTGATCCCCTCCCATATGTGTGTGAACAAATCTCCCCTTTTCCTTTCCTAGCATTTTTTGCACTGATCAGTTCATAAGAGTCCAAAGTGAAATGTCACCAAAATCATTTAAACCACGCAGATGTTGATAATCACTTCCTAACCACTGTTGATTTTGGAAAAGCAGTTGGAAATGCATCAAATAGTTCCTGTTCTCAGAATCAATGAGCGTAAAGTGTCTGTACTTACTGCCAAAACAAAGCAATCCAAAATGGTTCATCTAAGGAAAGGACTGTGTTCTTTAATATTGTAGACCAGGACACACCCTCGTACAGGTAGTGCTGTATACTGTGAAAAACACACCCCTCTGTTAACATCCCACATAAACTGCTGATTGGATGACTCAGTAATAACATTCAGAAAGATAAGCATACAACCACATATGGAGACTACAATGAAACATAATTTTCCTTCAGGAGGCAGGTGCTACATTACCAACCATGCAGTAGATAATTTAAAGGTCACTTGAAGAGAGTTCCCAAATTTGTTCTTTTGTCACGAAACATTTAGCCAATATAACCTGGTGAATCTTAAATTTAAAAAGGGCAGCTCTTACTTGAAAGATTACATTTTTAGAGTGTAGGTGGGAAATTTGTGACTGGTTTGGTTCCATTCTCTAAACCTGAAGATGCATATATGCAATCTTTCCAGCATGGGAATCAGGCATGGAATAACTTAGTATTAAAAGTTTTATGTGTTTTTTTTGGTTATAGAAGAAACACAATGCAGGTTTTCACTAATTCGATATCACTAAGCCTGATGTTCAGTTGCTCTAGTGAGGTTAAATATGTGCTATCGAATTGAATGAAATTGGAAATTACTGCCATAAAAAGTCAAAGTTATCCATTTTGGTGTTGTACATCTCATTTGGGAAGCTTGGAATCATCTCTAATTTGTGGGGATGTGTGTTGGTGATTTATTGCATGTTGGGTTTTCTCAAAATTCTGTGATTCTATTAACCAAATGAACTTGCATGGAGCACAGACATCCATTACTGTGTAAGTTGGTTTCATTAAGCTTTTTCCAGAGACCAGGGATAGACAGAGAAGGGAACTACAAATACTGGACTTACTTTACAGGCATGTGTACTTTACTTGAGCAATTCTGACGTTTTTCCAATTCTTTTTTTACATTTCAACACATTTCCAAAAAAGCTTGCGTATATATATATATATATAAACATACAAATAAGAATAAGAGAAAGGGAAGCCATTTCAATGTTTAAATTCAATTTACATTGAATTTAAATACATTTTTAAATGGATTCATAAAATGTAAATGGAACGTGACTATGTGATTCACCTTCTGCAGAATCGCACATCCTTCCTCTCCCCCGCTGTAAGCGGTACCGTTTGTCTGTGTCACAGCGCCACCACTTGTCCGCCCTGTTACACTGCAGCTGTCGATGTCTGAACTCAAGCCAGCTAAATGAACTGTACAACGAGGGAGGAGAGAGTGTTGTGGCTAAATTTTTAGCAGGGTAATGAAACAGCGGCCTTCATTTGAACAGTAGAACTACTTTCTGAAGGAGAGCGATAAGTTACGGTAGGAGAAAGTCCTTTTCATCATGCGTCATCTTAGCTTTGTCCACGTCTAGCTGAGTAGCTAATGAGCCAAACGATGTTCAAAAAGGTGTCATGTTAAGCTCTGCTTCGGCTGTTTTGCCGAAATACATAGAATAAAACAAAACAAGGATTTTGACAAACTAAAGGGGAGTCACTACTCAATTCGGCATTGATCGATTGTTTAAGCAAGTCTTACTTTAATAGATATTTAGCACATCGTTTGATATTAGCTTACCTAGCCCACGTTTCCCCAGCGTAAGCTGCTGCGAATGTTTTCATTAATTGTTCTACCTCATTAAAACATTTTTTGGTGTGTTATTTTAACTAACATATACTCTAAAGACTTGATCAGTGTAGCTAGCAGTTATGTCTAAACCTAAAAGGCAAGGAAACAGACTGATCAGCCATAAGAGTACGGCTAGTCCATATGCTAGCCTCACCTAACAAACACCTTAGGTTTTGATTATGGTCTGAAAGATGAATTGATATAAGAAGATTGATGGCCTTTTGGCTTCCGCCCCTCTCTTTAGTCATGTTGTTAATAATAATAAAATAATAATAATAATACATTTAATTTATAACGCACTTTACATTTGGATCAAATCACAAAGTGCTACAAAGTAAAAAAGTAAAAAAAGTTGTTGCCTATCTCTTAATCGTGAACTTAAATAGCTCCATGAGTCAGCGAACAGCAGGAACTATAAAACATAAATACATGACCTACTCTTTCATACACACAGTGATTTGTATGGGTGAATATGGTTTTAATTTCTTCAGCAGTCACTTGGCTGCTCTTTCTCTCTGAGTTCCACTCATGCGGATGTTTTGTTCACACTGCTGGCAGGTACATGCAGATCAGTCTGACAAAAACCCACTTCTATATTTATTTTTTGCAACAAATGTGCATGCTCATTCTTTCAACCGTTATTATCTAACACACTAATTGTAATTCTTCATGTTTTTAATGATAATGAATTTTACACATAATGAGAAAATGATGAATGACAGAAGGCTCCTGTCAATAATTGATCAGATTTAATATTCTGGCACCCTTATTTTAGGATTTTTAGGAAGAGTCATGTGCCCCATATCTGATATAAGTATGAACATGTCAGTACCCTGACATCTTCTTCACTACAAGCATTCTGATGAACAGCAGAAATGTTGTTGTTATGCCACTTCATTTAAATGAATAATAATGCAGATATTCATTTCTTGCATTGTTTGCTGTGGTTACAGTAGCAACTGTTAGTCATCTTTTAGACTGAGAGCAATAATAGGATTTGATGGACATTTATTTATTGAATTTGCAACCACGTCTCTAAGTCCTTGTTGTTATCTTCAGTAACAGTCATTGCCGATAAAGAATTGAGCTTAGGGTGTCCAGTGGGAGAAAAGTCATACTAATTTGGTTCTGACGGATTCCTTTCTTATCGGTCAGAATAAGAAAGGAATCAGAAAGAATTACGTATTACAGTGGCCCTAATCAGGTTTTGAAAGATTATGTTCCATGTGTTTCGCCCTAGGAACATATTGCCTTAGAGTCGATATTTTGTAAACACATTGTTTTTATATTGATTTATTAATCATACCAAATTATTATTTTCCTGTACAGGGTGGTCAGAGTCTTCGTCGTCTCCTCACAGTTTGCATTATCGCTTCACTTTGTCATCACACATTACCTTGTAAGCAAGGCTGGTGGACAGAAACTTGCTAGCTACAACTCTGGCTGGGCAGGAGCACCCAGCTCAGGAAAATGGCCTCACCCTTTGTGCCTGTCCCTGTGCCCATGGACAGAGCACTGTCTGGAGGCAATAGCAAGCTCAGACGGCCACAGCGAGCTTCATCGCTAGGCAGTGTCTCCAGCAACTCGTCCTCTTCATCTATCACCAGAACAGCTGGTGAGGACCATGGAAGAGAACAAGAAGTTTTAGTTTCCCAGTGCCAATCCCGCTGCATGGACAAAAGCAGTCGGAGCAGGACACCACCACCATACCAAAGTCCTGAGACACCAGCCAGGGTAAATGGGGCTGTTGATGCCTCTTTAGAGAACTCTGGCTGCCCCCGCTCCATATCGGAGCCTGTTTGGAGCCAGCCGGGTGAGGAGAGGCCTATTACCCCGACGGTGCTGGGATATGAAGTCATGGAGGAGAGGGCAAAGTTCACGGTAAGAAGTTGGAAAATGAGCTTAAGTGACAACAGTACCACATTGTTGAACTTACATAGTATAAATTGCGACGATTAAAGCTTAAATGTGATGTTATTTAAACTATATTTCAATAACACTGATAATCTTAAATCATAGGGGACTTTTCCAAATCTTTTTACAAAGTTCTTCACAAAGGGCAGCAAACTGAAATAAAAGACGTAGAAAAGGGCAATATACTGTAAGTATAGGCAAAACAATTTTCATAATAACATTTTTTATTTTTTATTTTCACAATTACCTACTCTAAATAATATACCAATATACTGAAACTAAACTTAATAATAAACAACCTTTTTTTGCAAGATGCCCAATATTGTCTTAAATTAAGCCAGAATTTGTTTTGTCATGTGTTTTGGTCCAATCAGGAGTATATCTGTCTTGTAGAGGTATGTAGCTCTGCTGAAACTGTTCTGTCAAGCTAGATATATTTGGACCGAACTACTTGTATGGAGTTACAACAACAGGACAGCACTTTCAAAAAAAGGGAGTGTACTGCACTCGGTCAGGATGGAGGCATCACTCTCTGAGAACAAGCACACAACCCGATGATTAAACATTGAATGTCTAATGTCAACATTTACTCGACACAGAGACACTTATTATTTGGATTAAATTTCCTAATGACAAGTGCTCTTTGTCGTCTTAATTTTTTTTTGGAAAGATGAAGAAAGGAAATGTGAATGAAGATTTTGTAAGACATGCACTGTATGAACCGGTGAGATGGGTGTTAGTATTATATCTGCACAAGTTACATCTACTTGACAAGAATCAATAACTGCTGTATATGTTTGCCGTTGTAAGGGCTTTAAAATGATGTTTTTCTTAATTTTCTTATCTCTGTTGCAGGTATTTAAGGTCCTGGTGAGAAAAACTCCAGAAGAGAGCTGGGTTGTTTTCAGAAGGTACACAGACTTCTCCAGACTCAATGACAAGGTGTGTTTGTGTGTGTTGTCTGCACATTTGTTTGCAAAGGCACTTTAGTTTGGAAAAAGCAAGCGATCCAAAGTCTCTGGCATATTCTAAGCTTTCATTGTGGGATTGTTAATCCACGTTGGCAGATACTGTTTCTGGCTCTCCGCTTGTCACGTTCGTCATGCTATGCTTTGTTTTTGAGCACACTATGGAATTGATTAGTGCAGCACAAAGAAGCATTCTGTTTCTAAATGGCCAACAGGCCTGGGCCGACACATAGATGAGGTCTCTCGTGATTTCAGTAACAATCCTATCACAGATTACAGTGGGCAAACTAAGGCCATGTCATGATTTTGTGTCAGGGGAAAAGACCTACACCAAATAAATATGATTGTTAGAAAGAAAGAAAAAAAATCTCACTAGCCCTGGGTAATTTTGGTTTAGTCAAGTATTTTAAATCAAAAAAGTTTAGAGCAATCAAAAACAATAATGCTAATTACCAATAAATACAACAAAAGGAGACAACATTTGTTACCAAGCAGAACACAGGTTTTCAAAAATATATCTGTGGCCAACTCCTATTAACATAGAACTGTGTTTTTCCCCTACCATTCTTAATTTTTGAAGTGCTGGAAGTTGACAATAATATTCCAAAGCTGAGAAAGTGGTTGTCATAATATAGCTTGGTGTCAATTATAAAAGCGTATTAGAACGCGCCTGCTTTATATCCCAGCACTCCTTACCAACCAAGATGATAACAATCTTTTGTTGAATTTACCTATAAAGATTACATTCCAGCAACTACACCATTAATTTAACTTATTTTCATTTTTTTTAGTAACAATGAAGGCTAATTTGTATTGGGTTGTAAATGCAGATAATGGTGTTTGCGAATTGAAAGGTTTGCACTGAGGCCAGGCCCCTCCGGCTTCAGTCATCCTCTGCAAGTGGGCAGCAAATTATATGCTGGAAAACATTACCCTATAATAATTACAATACATTTATTAAGTTTAGTACATTTCAAAGAAATAAATTCAAGAAATGTTTTACAAAAATAAAGAATATAAAAAAATATAAGAACAAGGAAATAAAGATTATACAAATAAATGTGACATGGTAAACTCACAAATAACACGAGAGATAGAATAATGAAATGAGTATCATAGATGCAATGACTAAATCACGAAATTCAGCACCCAAGACAAAGAAAAAAAATCAAATGTAACAAGAAGTACGCTTGAAAACATGCACACAAACATCAACCCGCCTCCAGCTGAGCAAATTGTCATCTGAGCTTTTAATAAAACCATTTTCACCTAAAGCTGACTACATACGTTCAAAAACAGCTTTGTCTTGATCCATCTGTTTTGAGTATTTAGTACGTCACCACATACTTCTTGAATGTTTCCATCTGAGGTAGGAATGATTGACTAATGAGCTTTCCAAGTTAATCAACAATAGACCAAAAACAGACAGATAGCACATATATAACTAGAGGTGTACCGATCAGGGCGCCGGGAGGCCTAGTTTGATCAGCAATCGGCCAAGCAGCCTCCCTGAAGCCGGTTCGGTTCCGGTCACACACATCACCATACACGCTGACCAAGCATGTGCTACCAAGGCTACAAACATCTCATAAGTAAACTAGAAAACACAGAGCTTGCAATTTGTAACACCAGTAAGGACTAAATAAACTGGCGGACCAATAACAAAAACGTTCGACACAACAAACTTATTCAGACACTTCAAAATTAATCAACCCGAGGAATATACCAAGTTTCAGGAAGCTAGCGTTGGCCAAGTGGCTAAAGCTGGCTAGAACACAGAGCCAGCCACGAGTCCTGATGACCCTGAACATAGCCAACATATAACATGATTGACTGAATGAGACTTACAAAGTTTTATTTTCACTTCGAAATGTCACACAATTGGTTTAAGAAACTGAGAGGAGAACGGAGCGTGCGTTCATTTCAACAAGTCAGAGCAATCAGCCAATATTGGTATTGGCTGTTCAGACTTCAGAAAAATCGGTGATCGATGATCGCGAAGACAATTACAATCGGTGTACCGCTATCTATCTATCTATATATATATATATATATAGATACTAACTAAGGCATTAGTTAGTATTTAGTCACTCCGGATTTGCACACTAATGAGACTACTCGTGTAGCAACACACCTCTCTGCTGTGTATTTCTATGCTCAGTAATGTCATACTACATATTGTAGACCTAAAGTAATCTAGCTTCCATGTCAGTCATCCCAACTATCCTCTTAGCAGCTCTGCGAGAGCCCAGGCTGAAATTTCCCAAACTGTCTGGTTTTGCATCGAGGCCCTGTCATTCACATCTCAGAATGAAAGTTTCACATGTCAATATTGGTAACAAAAAGACATCGCCCTGGTTTTGTCCTGATTGTCAGCAGAACCACTCGTGCACAATGTGTTGTCATTTTTACTCATACACAACAGTACCATGAATATACCAGTAAATAGAAGCAGACTTTAATAAAGAAATGTTTAAGCCTCACTTTTAAACAACATGATTAATTTATTTGAACCCAGTACTTTCTATTGTATCCTTGCTATTTGTAATATACAACCATATTTTAACTTTGAGAAAGAAAAGAAGGTGTAGTTATATTTTTATTTCATTGAGTGTGGGATAGTAGTTGTTTTTTGAAACCCTCACATGACAGATCACTACGGCACTTATTCCCTGTTATACTTCATTTTTTACCGTCATCAAGTGTGTCTCTGTGTCCATAGTCATGCAGTCAATAACCTCATTATCTTTAAAAGTACTTTTCACTACAGCTATATGTCTGACAGATCTATGTGTGTGTTGTAGCTGAGGGACATGTTCCCAGGCTTCCGCCTCTCGCTGCCTCCTAAGAGATGGTTCAAAGACAACTACGACAACGACTTCCTGGAAGACAGACAGCTGGGACTACAGGCCTTTTTGCAAAACCTGGTTGCCCATAAAGACATTGCAAACTGGTATGTTACATGACCATCATCAGTGTTTGTTATGTCAAAATTTGATTATTTTTGTTCTGTTTATTTGCTCTGTAAGTCGTTGATAGTTCCTGCATTTTAAATATGAATCTTTAGAGAAGACTATAACAGCAAAATTGTTTCTATTTTTGCGTTACTGAGCAGAGGTCTACTCAAAAACGGAAAAACATGCAAATGCATTTCATGTCAAACCATTTGTTCCCCTTGACAGTCTAGCAGTGAGAGAATTCCTATGTCTGGATGACCCACCCGGGCCTTTTGATAGTCTGGAAGAGAGCAGAGTAAGTGTGCATACCGATGGTCATTTTTTTAGCAGGTTTAAGAATCAGTTATTGATCCAGTAAGTTTAAAAAAACCAAACAAAATTTGAACATACACTTTACATAATTACATAATGTGGTTCAGGTGGGTGTATGCCTCTTGTGTGCCTTTCTGCATTTCTGACAACATCTGGACATGCTCTTGACAAGTCAGTGGATTGTGTACTGCGGTATCTCTCATAGACCTGGATCCAGGTCACCAGTGAGCTCCTGACAGTCTGTGGCGGTGCTTGATGGGGTTGGAAGCAGCGATACATAACATCCCATAGTTGCCCAATTGGATTCTGGTCTGCGGAACTTGAGGGCCAGTCAGGCAGGAGTCTCCATGGACTATAATGTACACGGTTGACATTGTGATCTGTAGTTAGAGCAGGTGGAAGAAAACCTGGAGAGTGCATACCGCAGAATAAATGTGTGTGAATGAAAGGGAGTCAGGTGGAATTGTGAGGATGCAAGGACTAGCGGTGAAGAAGGTGCATGCGTTTAATTACTTGGGGTTATCTGTTCAGAGCAATGGAAAAGAGGTGAAGAATCGATTGCAGGCAGGGTGGAGTGGTTGGAGAAGAGTGTCAGGAGAGGTGCAGCAAGAGTAAAGGGAAAGGTTTACAAGACGGTAGAGTGACCAGCTATGGCACTGATCCAAAGACAGGAGGCAAACATACAGAGTAGGGCACTGATCCAAAGACAGGAGGCAAACACACAGAGTAGGGCACTGATCCAAAGACAGGAGGCAAACATACAGAGTAGGGCACTGATCCAAAGACAGGAGGCAAACATACAGAGTAGGGCACTGATCCAAAGACAGGAGG
>VRLP01008288.1:0-7500 GCA_009660295.1 Lophius piscatorius
TGAGATGAGGTTGTGGTGGAGAGGGTGGAGTTACTGAGATGAGGTTGTGGTGGAGAGGGTGGAGTTACCGAGATGAGGTTGTGGTGGAGAGGGTGGAGTTACTGAGATGAGGTTGTGGTGGAGAGGGTGGAGTCCATTCGAGACGTTTGTGTGATGATTTTGTGTGAAGTTCTGGTCACATGACCCCCCCACCCCCCCCTCACTGATCTTTGTGGATGACGGACAGTTGCCCCGACAACATCACATAACAGCGTTGGGTTTCAAAGACCGCGGCGACGTGTCGGGTCTCTTTGAAGGTCGGATCTGGTGGACCTGAAACCAGCAGCAGGTAAATATAGAGGCAGAGCAGCCGGATCCTCGGGTCCTGCAGAACCGCAGCGATCGGACAAGAAGAAACACGGCGGTGTGATCCATAACCCCGACCGCTGCTGGGTTCCATGTCCTGGTGTAGTAGTAGAAGAGAAGAACCTGTGGCGCTGATATTTGGTGTGACTCACTAAAAGCCCGGCGGTGACCTTGATCCGACCTCAGACTCCAGATCAAACACATCAGAACCTTTCATTAGATAATATTTTATTTATGTCTTCATGGAACCGACAAAAATGTATTTATTGTCTCAACGTTTGTTCCTCCAGCAGAAGAACGCTCCCTGACAGACTGGCTTCAGAACCGCCCGATCCGGACTCAAGAACCAGTTCAAGGTGTTCACTGGACCTCCAGATTCTCCAGATCTCAGTCCAGGCCAGCATCTGTGGGATGTTCTGGACCAACAAGTCTGATCCATGGAGGCTCCACCTCACATTCTGGACTTAAAGGATCTGCTGCAGACATCTCGGTACCAGGAACCACAGCAGAACCTTCAGAGTTCTACAAGAGGAGAATGTACACAATATTCATTTGGTGGTTATAATGTTATGGCTGCCCCACCCACTGAGCTAACTGTTAGATAACTTTTTCATATTATTTATTTATGTATTTTATTTTACACTTGTATTATATAATTATTATAAATAATCAATTATTTAAATAATTTTATTTAAATAATTTTAATAATTTTATTTAATTATTTCAATTATTTTATTTTATTATTTCAATTATTTTATTTTATTAATTTAATTATTTTATTTAATTATTTTAATTATTTTAATTATTTTAATTATTTTATTTAATTATTTCAATTATTTTATTAATTATTTCAATTATTTTATTTGATTATTTTTATTATTTTAATTATTTGATTTGATTATTTTAATTATTTGATTTGATTATTTTTATTTAATTTGATTATTTTTATTATTTTATTTGATTATTTTTATTATTTTATTTGATTATTTTTATTTTATTTTAATTATTTTATTTGATTATTTTTATTTTATTTTATTATTTTATTTTATTATTTTTATTATTTTATTTGATTATTTTTATTATTTTAATTATTTGATTTGATTATTTTTATTATTTTATTTGATTATTTGGATGATTTTATTTCCTTGTTTTTAGGCGTAAATTTAAACATTAATATTATATTTATTCCTCATCTTTAAAAAACATTTCTTATAATTTATATTTATTTTAATTCATTACTCATATATTTATATAAATGTTTACTTTGTATATTATTTCAGATTGTTTTTATTTGTCTGGTTCTGACTCCTCAGTTCTTTTCTTTATTTTGCAGTGCGGTCCGGATGATGTTCTGAACCAAAACCAACCGGATCAAACAACAGAACCAAAACCTGATGGTTCTGTTCCGACGCAGCGAACACTTTCAACACTTTCACTGTCTTTGGTTCTGATCCGGTTAATGCGTCCCAGATGTACTCCTCTGGTTTCTGTTGTGGACCAACCCTCCAGAACATTCCTTCTATCGGCACCGGAGCTGTAGGTCCAAACACACAGGAATATCCAGCGCCAGCAGCAAAGCTAAAAACTGACATGCCATCGTCTCTGCTTACACAAACCGGGTCTGAGTCCAGCAGACCCTCCGACCCAACCGTCCGCTGAAACCGGATCCCAGTCTTCTGTTTGGATCCACCGCAGCTCTGCAACCAGAACCCTGACCGTTGGCACAATCCTGGACCCGAGCACCGATAGGACCGGAAGGAGTTCAGATGGAGGGGCTTCAGAACCTGTTCTGTCTCTCAGGCCCGTGATGAAGAGGCGGATCTGTGGCTTTGCGTAACATGGCGTGACCCGTCTCCTGAGCGGGTCCCCCTTCAGTGTTGATCCGTAAACAGTTCTGCTGCCTCGCTGGTTCTGGATTTATGGGCACAGCTGTGGACTGCTGGGTCAGTCTGGTACCGCCCCCCCCCCGCCCCCGAACATGAAGCAGGTAGACATCGATGTGACCCGGGGACTTACAGCAGGACTTTTATGTTCTGTACTTCTGGACCGTCTCTCCCACCGGAGCAGCATAAGTCACGGGGGATAGGGGCGGGGCGAGGGGCGGGGCGAGGGGCGGGGGGCGGGGCATGTCATGATATGAAACAACAATGATTCCAGCAGGAGTTGGGGTCTATCCACCGCCACTATGCCCCTCCTCCCTCTGCCTGTCAGCTGGTCTGGGCTCCACCCCCTCCTCCCTCTGCCTGTCAGCTGGTCTGGGCTCCACCCCCTCCTCCCTCTGAACAGAAATGGAGGCGTGTTCATCATAAATCGTCTCAAAGGATTCGCTGATGGCAGGAAACTGGAAATCAGAGCGTCTCACCGGATTTACGTCCGTCTGTGAATAAAATATCTGTCTGATACCGAACCGTCATCACGTCGCTGCGTTACGAGGTTTTTACGAGGTTTTTAGGACTTTTTTTTACGATGTCTCTACGATGTTTTAGGACACGCCTCCATCTGTTCTGTCTGACATGACATCAGCGACAAATAGAAGGAAACTGAAATAAACCCAAAAAGAAAAATTGACAGAACATCTGACTAATAAAGAGGATCGGTCTGGATCAGTAGATGTTTGTCCGCCATCGCCGCCGCCATCGCCACCGCCATCGCCACCGCCGCCATCGCCGCCGCTCTGGGACGGAATCATGTGGTTTTGGACGAATGGCCTCAAACAGTTGAGTCTTTCTTCTGAGCAGCATAATTAAAGTTCATTAGTAGGGCGGCGAGGAGGTGAAGGGGCTTATGGGTAAAGTGGTCCGGCAGATGTTGTTGGATCCCCCCTCAGAGGGGGGGGGGGGGCAGATGGTGCGTCTGTTACCCCGCGGAGGACAATGTTCTCCGTAGGCGCCGTAAATCACGGCGAGCTTTGAACGGATTGATACGAACGCGTTTTAGCTGCGGCTCAGAACCCAGACTTGGACTTCCTCCTCCTGACATCTTCTCAGGTCCGGTCCGCGTGACTCTGCCGTGATTCAGTACCAGAGGCTCATGGGATACGACCGCCGCGGCCTACATGCTATCAGCAGCCATTGATGGTTTATTTAATGTCGGGGACCAACATGCGTTCAGGATGTCGCTGTCGGTTCTCCTTCAGCCCCGGTAATCCTCAACGGTTGGATCAGAACCAACTGGACTTTTTTTAAAATGCGGACGTTTCATCTCTCCTCCAGAAGATTCCTCCTCTCTGATGCTAAGCTAACGACTCATGTACCCAACGACCCACAATTCAGCTGGGCTGTCTCCTGCACACACCTGACCAAATAATAACAATAATAATAATCATCATCATCATCGTCATCATCATCGTAAGAATAGTAATAGTAATAATAATAGTAATAATAATAGTAATAATAATAGTAATAGTAATAATAATAATAATGTTATAATAATAGTAATAATAATAATAGTAATAATAATAATAATAATAGTAATAATAATAGTAATAATAATAATAATAGTAATAATAATAGTAATAATAATAATAATAGTAATAATAATAGTAATAATAATAGTAATAATAATAGTAATAGTTATAATAATAGTAATAATAATAGTAATAATAATAGTAATAATAGTAATAATAATAGTAATAATAATAGTAATAGTAATAATAATAATAATAATAATGTTATAATAATAGTAATAATAATAGTAATAATAATAGTCATAGTTATAATAATAATAATAGTAATAATAATAATAATAATAATGTTATAATAATAATAATAATAGTAATAATAATAGTAATAATAATAATAATAATAATGTTATAATAATAATAATAATAATAATAATAATAATGTTATAATAATAATGTTATAATAATAATGTTATAATAATAATAATAATAATCGTCCATGGAGACTCCTGCTGACCTCCTCAGCAAACAAGAAGGGGCTCAGAGACCATCCTTGATGCAGTCCCACCTCCACCTTGAACCCTCCACCCCTCCTGCTCTCCTACATGAACCGGACCACCCTGATCACAGTGGACTCAGTCCTCTTCATTAGATCCACTGAATCGGTTGTTTTCCTTTCAGTGGATCATTTTTTGGCCGTTAGAGAAATCAACCATCAGAACCGGAGGTGAGTCCTGATGGAGCGCGTTGAAGACCCGGTCCGCCTCTGAGACAGAAACAAAGGTGGCTGTGAGACGAGAGCTGTCAGCGCGTTAAAGGAGCAGAGCCGGTAACAGAGCCGGTAACAGAGCCGGTAACAGGACAGAGATTTACAGTAGCCGGCTGGTCCCGCCCACTCCGACCCGCTGACGTGCTACTACTTGATTTATCGGACCTGAGCCGCGCTGCTTGATGACTTTAGCAGTACGACCTCACTTCCTGTCAAATCAAAGCAGGAGACATGTGGAAAAGCAGCACACACTACTCTGTCTGTTAGGAGACGGTACCGAGGAACCCGATTGGTCGGAATTCTGCGGCTCTATTTGAATCTATTTGAAACACATACACACACACACACACACACACACACTCACACACACATACAAACACACACTCACACATACACATACACACACACTCACACACACATACAAACACACACACACAAACACACACTCACACATACATACAAACACACACTCACACATACACACACACTCACACACACATACAAACACACACTCACACATACACACACACACACACACACACACACATACACTCACACACACATACAAACACACACTCACACATACACATACACACACACTCACACACACATACAAACACACACACACAAACACAGACTCACACACACACTCACATACACACAAAAATACACACACACACACACACACACACACACACACACACACACACACACACACACGTTCTGATCGTTCGGACTCTTACATCTTTAACTTGTGCCTGAATGAGTCTGGAGGACTTCCTGATGTCTCGGTACCTTTGTGCGGCCCGGTTCTGTGAGAACCTTCTAGGCTGCAGCATTACGACCCTTGCGCCGCGACAAGCGTACGCATCACTTCCTGTCTGGCGGCCTCTCAGCCTCTGGAGCTTCTCTCTCTGCGTTTACTGCTGATGTAAATATTAGCATTCACTAAAAATAGCAGCGACCACGATGTCATCCTGTTGGAGAGGAACCGGGCCCTTTCAGAACCCAGCTCTCAGCGTGAAGGGATGATGGATGGGCCGGATCTTCTCCGGCGTTCTTCAACCCAGAGGGTCCGCTTCTCCTCAGGATTCAGTAGAAGCATCTGAAGGAGCGTCCGTTCCTTCTCCTACGACCCACTCAGGGTGACGCTACCAGAACCGCCACACACAGGAGGTTCTGACCCGCTGTTAGGTTTACAGCAGCAGGTTCTTATCGGTGTTTGATCAGGTCCAACACTCATGGTGTCAGACCCTGAACCGGGTCCGAATCTACTGCTGGTGAAAAAGTAAAAGTTGTAAAAGTTAAGAAAGAGTTTTCATCCAAATCTCAGTTTGTTTGTGTGTTTGTTTGTGTGTTTGTTTGTTTGTGTGTTTGTTTGTTTGTGTGTTTGTTTGTGTGTTTGTTTGTGTGTTTGTTTGTGTGTGTGTTTGTTTGTGTGTTTGTTTGTGTGTTTGTTTGTGTGTTTGTTTGTGTGTGTGTTTGTTTGTTTGTGTGTTTGTTTGTTTGTGTGTTTGTTTGTGTGTTTGTTTGTGTGTTTGTTTGTGTGTTTGTTTGTTTGTTTGTTTGTGTGTTTGTTTGTTTGTTTGTGTGTTTGTTTGTCCTGATGGTTCTCCGTCTCTCTCCCCGGCAACATGACCTCTGAAAAAAGGAACAGAAATGGACGGATGGATGGAATCACCAGCAGGATGATGGGATGTGATCTTATGTTCCTCACCTGTTGACAACATTTTCTTACCTTCAAGTGAAAGAAGGACCAAGAATCAGGAGATCCTCCTCCTCATCCTCCTCCTCATCCTCCTCCTCATCCTCCTCCTCCTCATCCTCCTCCTCCTCATATGACCTCAATGAACTCCAGCTTCTCCACATCAGACCCAACATTATCCCTGCTAATTACAAGATCTGTGTCTTTAATTACAGGCTCTGACACAATCCCCCCCCACTTAGCCCCCCCCCCCCCAGCTTCACTCTGACCCTCAGATGCCTTCAGACTCTCCTGTCAATCACGTCTCGCCTCCAATCACCTCATTCCCTACTTCTCCGCCCATCTCTTCACCTGCACCACCTTTTCTGCAGCTCATTATCCATAACATTACAACCACTGACAGGTGAAGTTAGAATGACGTCCATTACCTGGTTACCACGGTTACCCTTTCGGCGGCTGCCTGCCACCTGGTCCACCTGAATGGGCTGCAGGTACCACATCGTGGTACCAGTGGAGACGAGGACAGCAGCAGAACCAGAACTCTCCTCGTCCTTCAGGAAGGACGAGGAGAGAGAAATGGTCTGGTTCCTGCAGAGCCAGAACCTGCTGTTGCCTCTCCAGTCCACCTGGTGGCGTTTCCATCAGAACTGAAACAGCTGGAACTGATTCACAGTAGCCGAAAATGTCCCGACTGGACCGATCCAGACCCCAGACGTTAAATGGGTCGCTGTTAGTAGGGGGGGGGGGGGTTAAGTGTTCCAGTCAGTTCTCTGAGCGGCGTATGACGGACCCGATGTTGGCGAGTAGTTTAGCCCACACACTGACCCACTGGACATGAAGCAGGTCCGACGGGCCTCTGAGGTTCTGCTGCAGCTGAAGGCCATCAAAACAGACGCGAGCCGTTTACTCTAAACTCACCGGTCGGTGGTTCTGGCTTGTTCTACCGGAGCTGCTCCTCATCAAACGCCGTCTCCCCTGTGAGCCAGCGCCTGAACCCACAATTAGCCAGCCGAGCTCTAACGGCGCTGTATGAGGACCGGATCAGCGCGGCGTGTATTTAAGAGCAGGTGTGGGTTCAGACGGGCCCCACAAACACACAACTACCACTTATGTAAGCCCCGCTCACCAGAACCCAGCGCTGTGTGCCTCCTGCAGATAACGCCGACTCCCATCAGGGGTTCTGATCCGCTTTCTTTCTGCTCTGACTAGAAAACGGCTAAAACACTTCCTGGAGATAAACTCTTCGTCTATGTTCAAATGTACTTAAATCTGAAGGATGCG
>VRLP01008288.1:10000-17353 GCA_009660295.1 Lophius piscatorius
GATGGAACCGGACCCCCGTCTTCAAACAGAACAACTTTCCACTCATCAGATTCTCCCAGAAGCTCTGAGGGTCATCCAGGTGTGTTGTGGGTAAATTCAGACCAGCCTTCATGTTCTTCTGGGTCAGCAGTGGTTCTCCTCACCAGTCTGCTAAGATCTTTGGACTAGTGGAGCTATGAACTCTGACCTTTATTGAGGTGATGGAGGCCTGCAGGTCCTTGGATGTTCTCTTTGGACTTTCTTTGGGACTTCATGAATTAACCTTCATCGTGCTCTTCAACATCTAGACGTCACTATCTGGTCCTTGTCAATCAAAGTCTCCAAAGTGTCCCCCCGCTGTCAGGTAACCACGGTAACCAGGCTGACAAGGTTAATCTGACGTCACCTGTCGGTGGTTATAATGTTATGGCGGATTGATGCTTGCTGTGGATCTTTTTACTAGATGTTGACTTTAGAGATCTGCATCAGAATCCAAAGTTAAATTCTGGTTTCCTGTTTGCACAATGATTGGCAGCAGATGAAGTTCTACGGAGCTTTGCAGTGGCAGGAGGCGGAGCTCCTCCGCCCGTCTGACCTTCTGGTGACCCTTGTTGCTCCGCTCTTTAGTTCTACTTAAGATGATTGATGCTCTTGGCTGTATCCTGTTACTATTCTGGAACAATGCGGCCCGTCCACAGGGATGGGTTTGATCTGGCTGCTGGAGATGGATCTGGGATTGTGCTGCTCTGCGTGGGCGGTGACGGTGGCCTGCTGAGCGGAGGAGATGGTTTTGTTATCTGCACCGGAGGAAGTGGATCTGCGGCTCGGATCAAGGGAAACATAAAGCTGTCAAAATCCTCCTTGATGGCGCTGAAAAGCTCTGAGGAGGTGAGGAGTGAGGGCCGTGATCCGACCCACCCTCACCGGCAGAACCTGCTCACCTCCACCGGTGGAGCAGCGTGGAGGTCATGTGATACTCAGGACGGACCGGGAACAAATGGGCTGGAGGTTCTGCAATGGTCCAAAAATCTGATGATTTAAAAAGCTCCCAAATGGAAGACAGTGACCTCCAGAACCATTAGTGGGCTGTGAACCCACTGATGACACACAACCAGGAAGTAAGAGGTCTTTCAGCCCACCTGGAGGAACCAGGAAGTGGACCAGGTGAGTTCCCATTCTTCTGTCAGAGAAGAACCTGTGTTAAACCTACTGGCTTCATCAATCCATGATCTTCTGCAGCGCTGGATCGGTCTGAGACTCAGAACCTTTAGATCTCAGGTCATGGTTCTCTGGTTTCTGCTTCGGAGGACGGAGCTGAAGTATCTTGGGTTCTGGTTCTGGGGTGGTCAGGAGCTCTGGGTCGAGACCCAAAGAATCAGAAGAACATAGATAGAAGGATCCAGATGAAATGAGCGGATCCAGGATTTGCCAGATTTCCTCTGATGTCTCCTGGAGAACTGAGATGATCTGGGATCAAAACGTCGGACTGGTACAAACCCAGTCAGCTAAAATTCTGCTTTAAGTTCTGGTTCTGGTTGGATGAGGCTTGAATGGAAGGATCCTGTTGGGTCGGCGCTGTACTGAGAGACGTTCTCCTTACACTGCAAAAATAAACCGGCAGCTGTGGTAAAAATACTTTAACCAATGTACGAGAAATTACCGTAAATTACTGTAAAAAATAAATATAAGGTCCAATTGTTTACGGTTACATCGTCAATGAAATTAAAATAATCAATATTCCGACTTCTTAAGTCCAGAAATCAACCTTTTATCTCACGATTATAAAGCCTTATTTTAGCGTCTTACATCAGTAATCTATTACTGTAGAAAATGACAGTATGCTCTCGCTAAACACTAAAAGTTTTTTAATTAAGATTTCTGTGCAGCAAAGTTTTATAAAAATGTCGTTTAGTCATCGTAATACTTTTACGGTAGTGACTTATGTGACGTTTTGGTGTTTTTCTATGAATTTAATGAAAAATGTAGATTTTCACAGTAAAATTCTGGGATTTCCACATTTTCAAGTTTTTTACTGTTTTTTTTCTTATTAAAGATAATTCCCGGTATCGGCTGAGGTGAGACCGTTTTGTTCGTACGTTCTTTCCACTGTTACCGTTTCTTTGAACCATCATTCCTACTGTATATTTTTTACAGTGTAGTCGTCGACTGAAACAAAGACGTCTGACTTAAAAAGCCATAAATGAGGCTTTTGTGATGAAAAATATCGGATAACATCCTTTTATTCGTGGATTTCAAACCAGAACTACGCCAACAGACAGGAGTCCTCTGTCATCGGAGCGAGTCAGAACCAGAACCCATCACAGCCTCCGTCAGGGAGCTCCTTCTGGCTCTCTGACTCCCCTTTGAACCTGGGTTCCGTCTGTAATGGCCCGGGCCTCATGGCGACCACATGCTCCCTGACGGCCCGGTCCGACTCTGTTGTGTCTTGTCTCACGTCGCACCTTTTCTCCGTCTGACAGCCGGAACCGGCCTCCTTTGTGCCGATCCAGCCGAGGTCAGAGATGACACCGCCGGAGCCTGTCTGGACAGGTGGAGGGAAGAAAGGGATAATTGGTGAGGGAAAGCTTTTCCCTTCCCGACCCGACCCGACTCCCCCGCCCCCGCCCCTAATCGCTGCTCCTCTGCGGCGCTGAATCCGAGCCCCTGAGGGTACGAGACTCTCTGACCCCCTTAAATCCAGCTTCCTGTTGCTCCACTTCAGCTTTTATTCTGCGGTTGTGCGGGATAATGGACGCACACAGAACCTTCTCATTTCTCTGATAGCTGCCAGATGATGGAGCCAGACGGGCCCCCAGAACCACTGCTGCTCCGACGGGCCGATAGACCGATAGCCCGCCTGTGTCGGCCTCTCTGCTGCGTCTGGAGGGGGGCAGGAAGTAGGAACATTAGTGTTGGGGGGATGGGGGTCCTTCAAAGACTAATTTCCTGACATCCTGGCAAAGAACATGTTCTTCTTTTGTCACGGGGGCCGCGGGCCCCCCGGCCCCCCGACCCCCGGCCCACAGCCTTCAGTCTGATGGTGAGAGGTTCTGAAGTACGTCCTTACACAGAACACAACTTTATTTGTGAACACCTTTAAAAACCACCTGGTAAATTTTCCACCTGCTGACAGGTAACCAAGGCAACCGGACCATCAGTTGACTCCACCTGTCGGTGGTTATAATGATATGGCTGATCAGAATAATCCAAAGTTCTGCTTTTCCTGCGTATTTCTGTGACCCGTCAAAGTGCGTGCATCACGATGAAGGTTCTACTGTGAAAGTCCACTTCCTGTCTGTGCCGGTCTTGGGTCGGTGCCATGAAGGTTCTGCCGTGAACACGGCGGGTCGCGGGTAGATGGCATGAAATCACACGCATGTGATTCTTCCCACGACTGACGGCGGCGCTGCCTCAGCAGCGCCGCCTCAGCGGCGCTACTGTGAACCGTGACCGTGACCAGGAAGCAATTTGTTAGGCTTAAAAGGTCCTGGAGAACACGGTGGGGCCCGCGGGTCAGCAGAACCCATACATCCACTTAGCTCCTTCTGAGGGTGAAGACCTTCACCTTCACTTTAAGTCACAGACACACCCACCTCGCCGTCCCCCGGGTTCCACTGCGCCGATGAACTTAACACAGATGATGAGGTCAGGGGCTCCGGGACCAGGAGGAGGTCCGGTTCGTCCCGGTGAGACCGTGACGGATGGATCCATCACGCCGGGACTCTGAGTTCATGTCAAGCTTCACAAGAAGTGCTGCTTCGACACGGAGGTCGCCGAGCCTGATGTTTACGGCTTCATCGGCTTCATCGGCTTCATCGGCTTCATCGGCTTCATCTTAACGCCTGGTCATGTGACCTTATGCCCCGCCCCCTACATTAAAACACGGCTGGAGTGTTGAGTAAATACAAACTCTCCTGTAACTCCTTCTTCTCCACAGGCTCGTCCTCAGACTTCCACATCGTTGTGGAGGCGGTTCATCGTCTGGTTCTGATCCTCCGGGCCGCCGGCCTGAGACCACCTCAGAGGGCAGAGCTGGAGGGCTTCTCTGGGGAGGGGGACGTCTGGAGACTTCTGATTCGTCTTTGAATGCTGCAGCGGCCCGGTTCTGGAGAAGAAGGAGGGATGGACCTAAATGAGACGTGAAGCGTGGAGAATGTGGCGTTCTGTAAAGCCCGCCGTCCCGTGAGACGGTGTTGTTCAGGAGCGGCGGTGGACGCGAGGCGAGACCCCCGTTAATTCTCACAGCAAACAGCTTTTACGACGCCTCGCTGAGGATTTACAATAAATCCAACTGTGATTACAGAGTTCTGTCCAGCAGAAGGACGGGGAATAATATTTGAAGAGCCCGGCCCGGATTGCTTACTTTGGGGTTCTGGGCCGTCCGGCAGCTGTTTTACAACACCCCTGATGCCCCGCCCCCTGACCTGATTTATCCTCGCGCTGACTCACATTAAGCCTTTAAAGACACCGAGGGACGAGCAGCGCCGGAACGGTTCAACCTCCTGGCGTATGAGAATGACCCGTTGGACCCGGACCTGGAGTCCACAGACACCAAAGGAGGAGGAGGGCCTCGTCCTCAGGGACACGGCTCCTTTTAGAAACATGAGGCTGTCTCTGCTTGGCCCTTTTGTCCACATGCTAACGCTAAAAACGCTGGGAGCCCCTTCTTGTTTGTTGTGTTCTACATGACAGTGACATCGTATCGTACGGAAACACTCTACCGTCATCAGTACAAGAATATTCCACGTTAGAACGCGATAGTGTTCACGATATAACGGTAAAATCTTCACGTTAGAACGCGATAGTGTTCACGATATAACGGTAAAATCTTCACGTTAGAACGCGATAATGTTCACGATATAACGGTAAAATATAACGTTAAAATGTTCAAATCTTTTGAAGACCTTCTGAGGGTCTTCTGAGGACCTTCTGAGGGTCTTCTGAGGGTCTTCTGAGGACCTTCTGAGGGTCTTCTGAGGGTCTTCTGAGGCCTTTGGGTCTTTGACACTGAACTCGTTTGGAAGCAGACGACGGGTCGTTAGAAGGAACATTTTGGGATAATGTTTATCTTCACCACAAACATCTCCGTCTCTCCGTCCGTCGTCTTCTTCTTCTTCTTCTTCTTCTTCTTCTTCTTCTTCTTCTTCTTCTTCTTCTTCTTCTTCTTCTTCTTCTTCTTCTCCGGCGCTGCGTCACTGTGGCAGCAAGATAAGAAGAATATAACAGACGTCCCTCTCACCGGCACCTCACTCCAGCTGGTCCCGAGTCGTTCCCAGGCCAGATGAGATATTGTCCCTCCACCGGGTCTGCTCATCAGAACCAACTGGCTCACAGTTCTGTGGTAGAAGACTGAGATCAGGACTTTCCTAGAGTCAAATGCTCGTCTTCCTCTCCTAGAATTAAGACGCTTGTTTGATTTGTGTATTTTGAGTCAAAGGGGATGGATGGTGATCAGGTGACGTTAGAAAAGCCAACTTGATTTTGAGTCCGACTCATTCAAACCCGGGATCGACCCGCTGACCCGCAGCATGAGGGTTAACTAGTTGTGTCCCTAAACTCAGCAACCAGATGAAAGATCAAAGAGAAGACTTTGGAATAAAAAACCCAGAAGATGTTCTGGTGGATCCATGAGCTCCAGAACCATCAGAACCAGGTGCGTCATCACAAAAAGTAAAAATGTATGTATGTATGTATGTAACGTTTTCAGAAACTTTTAGAGAACAGGTCGTGTATTTACCGTGTGCGTAGAACATATTTGGTTCTGCTCATCCGACATAAAAGCGTGATGAAGAGGAGGAGGTGAGGCAGCAGCTCCTCTGCCTCACTGAAGGGGCCTACTGAGCCCGCGGGTTTACGCGGTTCTGCTGCCGCTCTTCTTTTTCTTTCAACCATGATTTTGTCTCAGTATGAATTGTAGAAATGCGATGGCAAACTCAGAACACATGAAGGTCCAGAACAAACGAAGGTTCTGGAATGTGACGCTCGTCTATGGCCCAATAGTGACCTAACCTATGTGTGTGTGTGTGGAGGGTTCTGACAGAACCAGTAGAACAGAACCAGTAGTCAGAGATCAGGCAGGAATTTAGATGCTGAGTTTAAGCTCCTCTATTGGGTTTGATATGTTTGTCAATCTGACTGAACGGGTCAGAACCTCACCCGCCATGAATGACTCCTAACTTTAAACACCCGGTCCAAACGGCGCTGAAGTCTATTTCCAGGATCTTTGAGAGTGACGGATACTTTCATGACTATAGAAGAATATTTTTAGCGCTGTGGGAAATGATGCGGTCCGTCTTCAGAGCGCCGACGGCGAGAGGAGGGACATTCTGGGCCGCCGGTATCTGTATCCACAGGAAGTCCCCGCCGTCAACACCGGCGCGGAGGAAATCCACTGTTTGTGCGCTTTGATTGTCTCGCCGCGTCAAACGCAGATTCCTTCTTGGCACCGAGTTATCAACAGGACCCCGCGTGACGGCGAGGAGGACGGCGAGCTGCTCCACGATTGGCCGCTCCTCCGTTTGACCACAATAAGATGATTATTCTATACGTCGGGTTCAAGGACGGCGCGGTGGGCGGCGGTTTCCTCCCAGGATGCATCTTCCTCTCCTCCTCTGGACTCTGAGGCGCAGAGTCTGTGGAGCCGATCCCTCGTCATCCTCCCAACATTCGTCTGGTCACGTGACGAGCGGCAGGAAACGTCTGTGGTCGGGCCTGGCGTCTCCTTTCTCCTGCTGTCAGGAGGTTTTGTCCTCGTTTGACTCTGAGGAGGAGAAGAAGAAGATCTGATGGAAACGTCTTCAAGACACTTTCTGACATTCATCACGTTTTCTAGACGTGAATTTTCAATGTTTGCAAACTTTTAACAATTTATCAATAATTTCCATCATGTCCACCATCATCATCATCATCATCATCTCATCATCATCATGTGACCATCATCATGTGATCATCATCATCATGTGATCATCATCATCATGAGATCATCATCATCATCATGAGATCATCATCATCATCATCATCATCTCATCATCATCATGTGACCATCATCATGTGATCATCATCATCATGTGATCATCATCATGTGATCATCATCATCATGAGATCATCATCATCATGAGATCATCTTCATGTGACCATCATCATGAGATCATCATCATCATGAGATCATCTTCATGTGACCATCATCATGAGGTCATCATCATCATCATCATCATCATCATCTTCTCATCATCATCATGTGACCATCATCATGTGATCATCATCATCATGTGATCATCATCATCATCATCATCATCATCTCATCATCATCATGTGACCATCATCATGTGATCATCATCATCATGAGATCATCATCATGTGATCATCATCATCATG
>VRLP01008289.1:0-17350 GCA_009660295.1 Lophius piscatorius
AATAGTGCTTAGTGCCACAACACCAAGCGCGGCACCAGTCACACTTAATTGAAATTGGATAAATTTTCTAATAGAATCGTTAATGCATCTTCCCCAAGAAACCACTTTTAACAATGAAAAGAAATCGTCATTAAGGATTACCACTGAAGCTGCTTCTTGAGCAACATCACTACCAGACATTCCCATAGCAAATCCTACATCCGCTAATTTTAATGCAGGACCGTCATTTGTTCCATCACCAGTAACTGCGACAATATTCCCCTGGTTTTGCAACAGTTGAACAAACCTCCTTTTATCATCGGGTTGTGCTCTTGCGATCACTCTTATAGAATGAATATCTTTCAATAATTCTTCGTCTGTTTTATTTCTCATATCTTCTCCTTTTATACATTTATATGATGAACTTAAAATCCCGGTCTTTCTTCCAAGATATTTCGCCATTTCCATATTATCTCCTGTTAACATTACCAAATTTATTCCAGCTGTTTTGAATAAATCAATTTGCTCATAAATATTTTTTCTCAATGGATCTTCAAACGAGATAGAACATAAGAATATAGGATCAGCGGCTTCTAAATGTATACTATTTTCATCTATACTATCTAAATATTGATAACACATAGAGATTGTTCTTAAACAATTCTTATTAGATGTTTCTAAAAAATGTAATATTTCATCTCGTTCAATATCAACAACCTTTCCCGTTACATCCATTTTGCTACATTGATCAATTATTATTTCACTCGCACCTTTAAATAATACCAAATATTTTCCATTGTGTTTTACTATTGTAGACATGTATTTAGATTTAGAATCAAATTCCTTACGTTTCACAGCTTTCATTTTTCTCCTCAAAATTTTATAATCTATATTATCATCAATCAAGTATTCCAAGAGTGCACATTCTATCCGATTTCCAATGAATATACCATCTTTGTTTATAAACGCTGTGGAATTTAAAATTGAATTAAAAACCATGAGATCAGAAAAATGATTAGCGTGTATTGTTATTTCGTTATGTATTGTAGAAAGATTATGTATATTTTTATTTGTATATATTCTTGTAATTCGTAAAACATTATGCGTTAACGTACCAGTTTTATCTGTACATAAATAATTTGTATTATTCATGATTTCGCATGCTGCCATATCTCTGACCAAACTTTTTTGTTTAAGCATTCTTTTTGTTCCGAATGATAAAGCCAATGTTATTGCAATAGGAAGCCCTTCGGGAATGGCCATTGCAGCTAATGCTATTGATTCAATAAATATTTCTAATACGTAATCTATTTTGAATATTCTTCTAACAAAAAATAATTTCAATAATTGAGCAATAAATAATATAATAGAAATATAAATAGCCTTCATAGCAATATTGCTTGTTAAAACTTCGATTTTTTCTTGCAATGGAGTATTCTTTCTTTCAACCTCAAGACTCTTTAGTATTTTACCCTTAAAAGAGTTTTCACCAACACAAATAACCATAGCCCTTCCTAATCCATTCATAACATAGCTTCCAGACATGAGAAATGGATGATTAATATTTTTTTCTATACCTTCTACTTCTCCTGTTACTAATGATTCATCACAGAAAAGTGGATTTTTAGAAACAAGAATACAATCAGCGGGGATTAGATCACCAGGTTCCAAATAAACAATATCGCCTACAGTAATATCACTTATGTGTATAGTTTCAAGGTTCTTGTTTTTATACACTTTAATGAGCTTCTCCGTTTTTTTCTTTTCTAAATTTCTGAATAATATTTCTTGAGAATATTCATTTATCGTACCAACTAAAACAATAATCACGACAGCGACCAAGATACTCACACCTTCAACAACTCCAAATTTTTCACCCGATAAAAACATCTTTCCAATACCAATAGCTATTGAAAACATTGCAGCGATCGTTAAAATTATCAAGGTTTTATCATTCATATTACTTTTTAAAATATTTATAAATGTTTTCTGTGATTTTAATTGTACATCATTCTCCCCGAAAACCTTTCTATTTAATATTTTATACGCCTCCTCAACGTTATGTACTTTCTCTTTCATCTCTGACATTTTAGCAAACAATATTTTTGTATCATCTATTTTACATACACCATTTTCCAAATCTATATACAACAAATTAGCAAGATCCTCCAAAGAAATTATCCTGTTCTGGTATATAAGCTCCTTATTGTTAAACATATTTACTAAATCTTCATTAGTAATACTAAAAAAATCATCTTCCATTATGATAGCCCTAAACGATAAATTTAAAAATAATCTGACACATAATATAAAACAAATCAGTAAGAAAATTTATCAAATTTGATTTATTAAATATATTAATTCATAAAACTCATAAACCTATTTAATATGTTTACAAAATTTTTAATATATTCCTATCTACAAACATTAAAAAAGGAGATGAAAATACAAATTTTGATTTAAAATTTTTTTCATTTAAAAAGGAAATTATATTTTTTGATTTATAAACAAAAACAATTTTTTCCTAACAAATATTTCTATAATTAGAAATTATTCTTTTTAAAAAATTCAAAATTTTTAGAAAATCTTTATATTCGATCCTAACTCCGAAAAGAATTAATACAAAAATCTTATAACCTTTCATAATTCAATCATTATTGAGAACAATGAAAAGTAAATATTTGAAATATAAGACAAGTTGATAAATATTTGATAGTATAGCTTATATACATATTTTATGAAAAACTAATCTATTATATCCAAAGAATGTTTGAATAATGTTTTCGCAATAGTTTGTATCAATTAAAAAATTTATATATGAAATAATATTAAATATTATTGAGGTTAGAAATAACATTTACATCATCTACATATTTTTGACACTCTAAATCATAAAGAAAAATAAAGTTAATCTATATATGTAGTGAATTCCAAAATATAATAAATAAATTAATGAAGCAATAATGGATAAAAGCAAATTGAAATTGAATAAGATATTTGAGTATAAATAAAGTTTTATGAAAAGATTAAAATTATAGAAGAAATATTTAAATATAATAAAATAATTTATTTTTATATTTTTTGCTAATAATAAGTATTTAATCAAATGTATGATTCTCTTTGTTATCTGCTTCTATTTCATCCATTATTTTTATTGGATTAAAATTAGGAAATTCTACATAAAATCTCCAATTAAAATCAACGATCAATTCTTCATCTATCTTTGTAATATTCAGATATCCCTTTCTTTTCATTATATTTATAAATCCAATTAAATCATAGTTTTTCAATTTATCAGATTTACTTAATATTTTTATCAATCTGGGATGGCCTACATGATCTCCTTCTGTAAATATTATAGTAAATATTAAAATCATAAGTTTTAAATCAAAATCGTTTATCTCCACTTTTATTTTTTTTACATGTTCATTATTATTTTTAACTAAAAAATATTTCTCTGCATTTACATAGCTTTGTGGAACCATACAATCTATTCCAACCAAAGTAATTCCTAGTTCTTCAAAATTTTCTGCTACTTTCTGTATTGTAAACGGATAATCAATTTTACTTATTTTAAATTCACTAGATATATTTCTTCTAATAGGTCTAATTCCTTTTTTATGACTTTCAATAATATATCTAACAATCTGTCCTATTTCTACTTCTTTATCCATGGCTTGTTTTTTTAAAAAAAAATATAATCTGGATTGTCGGTGTTCTAAAACAATATTTTATTTTTGTTTTCTACAAGAATAGGAAAAAATCTTTCACCCACCCATTACTAAGGCTTGCAACTATTATATTCCACAATAATAAAGCTTAGAAATACCGTGTAAAGATACTGAATGCCTTTACCTTCTAAAACCACATCTGAAGAATAATATTTTATATTTTCATTTAAATGATTGTAATTGGATATTCTCCAATAAAATTTTAAATATCCTTTTTTTAACAAAATTGTATGTTATTGAAGATAAACATTTTATAATTTATTTCTTTTAATAATATGCAACAAGTATTTACTATTATTTCTAAAAAAAGCAATTGGTATTATAATCAACCAAATGAAATTCTCTTTCCTTTAATAAATATATCCAATTTGTTATTTTCCTATATCGTAAATCTTTGTTTTAAAATGAACAAATAATTATAATTTTATTAATATGTCATAATTTGTCGTCAATGTCACTTTTAGTTGATATTCCTTTTTGATTTTATCAAGAAAATTTCGTACCCATCTATGATCAAGTATTTTGCGTTACTACTTCCGCTAATATTATTCTATCCATTCTTTGGATTACCATTTGTAATATTCTATTATATTGTATATTTTTATAATTGTCGGAAACCCAAAATAATTTCATCCAACGACTCTTTAGACAGACAATTTTTAGAGAAAAGATTTTTTCCGTTTATTTTAGGTTTTAATTTCGTATTGCAAACTCTTATTGATAAATTCAGATTCATTAAAGAAAAAAGAAATATGCTTTATTTAACGAATAACGATGGTGGTAGGTTTTCTGTGGCTGTATCAGAAAATGAAACACTTGAAAATATTATAATAATCCATGGCTTTGCTAGTTCTTGTGATTCTACATATGTTGTAAATTTTGAAAAGAAATTAAAAGAAAATAATTATAGAGTTTTTTGTATGAATATGAGAGGTGTTCAATGTGAGTTAGAAACACCTGAATTCTTTCATATTGGTTATACAAAGGATTTGAAGTTTTTGATAGAATATATTATAGAAAATTATCAAGGAAATATTTCTTTGTTAGGATTCAGTCTAGGCGGTTCTTGGATAACAAAATTTCTAGGAGAATATTCCGATAAAAATTTTATGAAAAGAATAAAATGTGGTATGGCTATCTCATCGCCATTAGATTTTCATCACATATCAAAATTGGAAACCAATCTTCTCCACAAATTAACTATTAACAGAATAGTAGCCAACAAACTAAAACAATTCATTCTAAAATATCCTATAATTTACAAACATTGCAATTTATCTGAAAAAGATGTACAAAGTTTATCAATTACACAGGATATAGATGAAAATATAACAATGAAAATATTTAATTATTCCACGATGGAAGAATATTACATAAAAAACAGTGCAGTAACAAATATGCATCTAATAAACAAACCAGTGCTTATTATAATCTCTGAAGATGATATGGTATCACCACTTAACAAAAAAATATTAAAAGCTTGTGAAAATAATAAAAATATAATATTAGTGATAACAAAAAGAGGTGGGCATATAGGATTTTATGGCAATGATTTGTCACAATTTTATATAGAAAGTGCAGTCTTGGATTTTTTAAAATATCATTGAATATGAAAATTAATTAAATTTTATGATATAAGAAAGATTTTTAGATTTCCTTCTTTCACGATTAAAACATTTCATATCAAATTTAAAAAAAACAATTTAAGTTTTTTCACCGAGAATTTCAAAACAAAAAAAAAGAAATAGGTGAGTTGAGAAAATGATTGAATAATGATGGTTTGAAAATATAACTTGGTTGTAGTTTGTATGATGGTTCTGTTACTAGATTAGAGTAGTATTTAGATATTGTTGTTACAACCTTTTTATGAATTTATTATTTAATTAACATTATACCAAGAAAAAAGCAAGAATCTTATTAAGGTATAAGAGTAGTATTTAATCTACACTTGAATTCCTAACACCTTGGAATATGATGAAATTAATACATATATGTTGCAAAGTCTGTTAATACTTATATATTGCATGCTTTAAAAAACCAAATAACTTAAACTCTAATATACAGTCAACGAACAGAATGCACATTATAATTAAAATATTATTATCTAAAAAATTAAAATTTATTTCTACAATGACAGCAGAATAAAACAGTTATTAGAAAAAAATAAATACAAAAATATATTCTAATAACACATAATTAATATAAAAACGTATTTAATATTATAATGTAATATATTATACTATGAAACTATGTTATATTATTATCTATATTATTTTTTAATAAATATTTTTGTCTTTTCTTTAAACTAACTATTTGTATACCCTAACAGTATAAAATTAAATGAAACAAAAAATGACTTTCTTAGATATTAGAGCTATAATAAATGAACTTCAGAAGAAATCGTATTACATAAATAATATATATTCTGAAGATAATAAAATATTTTATTTTAAATTAACAGCATATAAAGATAACAGCATAGAAAATGAGAAGAATAATAGCATAGATGAAAAAACAATAAATAAAGATCTTGAAAAAATATGCATAAAAGATTCAAATACGAGTTTAAACAAAGATAGTGTAAATAGACAATCACTACTTTTAATAGAACCTGGTGTACGTATGCATTTGACTAAGGAACATAAATGTACGAGAATTACATCTTTTACACAGCAGCTTAGAAAATATTTTAAGAGGAGTAAGATAGAAATAAGACAATTAGGATTGGATAGAGTAATAGAGATAAAGACTCTTAATTATAATAATACGGGTGATGAAAATGAAGATAAAAATAATGTTAATAATATTATAATAGAAATGTATCATAAAGGAAATGTATTGATATTAGAAAATAATAAAATTATTTCAATGTTAAGACAGGAGAAAGAAGATAAAGAAGATAATAATGTTATAAATGTATTGGATAATATTTATATAAGAAATGAAGTATTGTTAAATTATTCTTATTTAAATTTCTTAAAAAAATATTCTTTAAAAAATATTACAGTGAAAGAATACATAAAATTATTAAAAGAGAAAGGGAAAGAATATTTTTCATTGGATAATTATGTTTATAATGTATTAAGTAAAGAACTTATGGAATATTTAAATAATATGAATAATGATATTATCATAGAAAATAATATTATAATCAAAATAGATAATTATTTTAAAGAAATAATAAATAGAATAAATAATGTTAATGAAGGAGGAATTATTAAAGAGAAATATTATTATCCTGTAATAGAAGATAATAAAGATAAAGCTGATAAGAATATATTACATATTACAGAAAAAGAATATTTTTATAATAATTTATCTTCTGATAGCATCATAAAAGAATACAATCCAAATAAAAACAATATAAATATTATAAGCAATAGTTTTAATGTTCTTTTAGATATATTTTATTCTTATAGAGCTGTAAAAGCTGTAAAAAAGGATAAAACACAGAATATTGTAGACAAACAGAAACTAAGAGTAAATACTCTTATAAAAAATATTGAAGAAATGAGAAAAGTTACAGATATTATGGAATACAATAAATATGAAATAGAAAGTTTTCTTAATCATGTAGTAGATCTTATGAAAGTGGATTGGCAATATTCTATAGATTTTATAAAATCTTACAATGGCAATATGGTTATTAAGAAATATAAATTAGAAAAGAAAATAATTAATGTTAATATAGAAGGCATAGATATAGAATTGAAATTAGAAGGAAAAAATATATTTTATAATAATTTAACAAAATATTATGATAGTATAAAGAAAAAGACAGACAAATTAAATAAAACTAAAAAATACATAGAAGGTATTTGCAACAATGAAAATAATATAAAGAAAGGTAAAAAGAAGGATATAAGAATTCCTTTGAAAGGAACAAAAGCTAAACATAATATAAATTGGTATGAAAAATTTTATTGGTATAAAATCTATCATAAAAATAAAGAGATAATATTTATAGCTGGAAGAAATAGAGAACAAAATGATAGAATAGTTAATTATTATTTAAAAGAAAAATATTTATATTTTCATAGTGAAGTACAAGGAAGTAGTGTTGTATGTATTTATGGAGAAAATAATAATACCAATGAAATAATAGAAAATATAAATACCAATACTATCAGATCGAATGAATTAAAAAATCATAACAATGATAAAATAATTAATGATAATTCTAAACACACTGATGAAGTAAATCTCTATGAAAGATTAATTCTGATAGGAGGACAAATGGCTTTAGTATTTTCAGGTGCATGGAAATCTAAATGTTTAGTTTCCTCTAATGTTGTTCTTGGAGAACAAGTCAGTCGATCAAAAGAGAGTGGAGAGAGTGGTAGAGGATATATACTTAGAGGTAAAAGAAGAAATGTAGGAATATTAAGTTTGGAATATGGTATAACCTTAATAAAAGTTTATAAAGAAAATAAAAACGATCCAAATGAAAAAGATTATTATTTCTTACCTATGAGTCTTCCGTGGTTTGAAATAAAAAACAACAATAATAATTCCAATGAAGAATCAAATATACCTATAAATCATTTTAAAATAAGATTAGTATGTGGTACAACAAAACGGAGCATTCTTATATCACAAATACTGGATCTATTTTATAAACAATGTAAAACTGATACAGAAAAAATAAAAGTAAGAGAAATAGATGAGCAAATGGTTAATAATGTATTAATGAGTGATACTAGAATAGGTAAAGAATAAAATAAATTATTTTTATTAAGCTGGTTTCAGTTAAATGTTTTGGTGATTCTCTGGTTTCCATTTATATATTAATCCGTTAAAATTTAATTTTCTTTAATAACACTCTAATTATCATCAAAACACTCCTATTGATTATGGCCCATCATTATCCGAGACCGTTGGTTCCTTATAGAACGACCAACTTATATTAACTGGTTTTGCTACATATATACATTAATTCCATTCTACTTTGTGTTTTAGAGTGCTGTAATTTTATGTATTGTGCAATCATTATTCTATTATCCTTAATAAAATTCCAACTTCCATCTTCGCTAATAATGACTGAGTAACTAATCAATATAGAAATTATACCACACCAACTAACTACCAATTTAATCTAGTAATGGAAGTATCATATAAGGTATGATCAAGATAAGTTATTGGACCATTCAACCACTTTTTTACTTTTTAATTTTTTTTCTTCTTTTTTTTGAGCGAGGTATTGGAACCCGAAAGGTTTGTAATTTGGTTTCCATGCTACAACCACTAGCTTAAACAGGCTAAATATTATTTTGTATACGAAATAAAAAATCATAACTTATACTTTAATTTTTTTATCTATAAAATATTTTTAAACAAATTATTTCTAGATTTTAATTTTATTAATATAATATACCTATTACATTGAATATATTATGATTTGTTATATTTATATCTAATCAGAAATTATATTATATATTTATGACCAATTGTCTTTTAGAAATAATATTCTATCATTTTTATTTATCGTATATAATCATTTTAATATATTTCATATAAAAATCTAATATAAAAAATCCAAATATTCTATTTATTTAGAATTTACTAATTTCCAATCTTTTTAAGGTGTTAAATAAAGAAAAAATGTTTTTTATTTATTACACATACAAAATTCTTTCTTTTATAATATTACACATCTTCATATAATATAATCACATCTTAATATAATATCACACAATCTCATACAATACGAATATCTTACAACACTTATACAATATGAATATTATACAACCTCATATAATATGAATATCATACAATACTTATACAAATAAAACAATAAACATATTTTTGATATGATGAATAAATTTATGATTTTTTTCGTGATATTTTTATATTTTATGAACAAAATAATTATTTACCCATATGAATCCAGCCTACACCGACTTTGATGCCATAGAAAAAGAATCTACGAAGGTAACAAGAAGAGAGAACCAATTTATAATCTTCAGTCTTAGAGATCCCACAAAATTAGTATTTGGTATAGATTACATCCAACCAAGTGCCAATCCAGGAACATTAAAAAAAACACCAAACGATAAACTTATTGAACTATTTACACTGTGCAAATCAAAGATAGATCCTTTAAAATGCGCTTATATTTTTTATGATTTTTCTTTCTATACTGACGATGGCTTATATAGAAATGCTACATGTTTGGTTACTTTTATACCCGATAGTGTTAGTACATTAATAGAAAAGTTTTCTTATTCAAGTAATTCCATAACATTAGGAGCAGAGATAAAAGCACAGAAGTTAATCACACTTAATAATTTGGAAGATTTTGAATTTGAGAATATAAAACATCTGTGCATGTCTTTTAGAAAGAATTAAAGTGGTTATTTTATTCTGAAAAAATATTTATAAAAAAATAATATAGAAATATTTTATATCTTTTTATTTATTTTAATATAATATATACGTTTATTTATTATTTATTTTAATATAATTGTTGTATATTTCTTTCTTCCTTATTCTTATATTTATCTTTTCGTTGCTATGAATTATTCTTTCATTTGCTATTCTTTATATTTACCTTTCATTTATTTAATATATATTTCTATTTAATATATAATTATGTATATACATTGTTATGTTATACAACAAAGATGATTGATGAAAAGTAAATGATTGATTTATTAAATAGTATCTGTCAAAGAATGACTTCTACTTAAAATATTTAAGAAATTAAATATTAAATAAAATAAATTTTTCATCATAAATTTTCGAAATACAATTTATTAAATAAATTTAACTTTGAACGAAACTTTTAAAACCTAGTAATTTTATAGTTAACGTATCATTGTTATTTAACAGATCGTTTCTCATATCTAGAGTATGACACGTATCATTATATATTAAAAAGTATTGATGTTATTAAAAAATAATTATACAATATTTATAACATTATAAACAATAATATATATTATCATTATATTATATAATATATAATAACCTAACCTAACCTCCTATTATTAATATATTTATAATTCATTAGTTAAAAAAATTATATGAATTTTACAATTTATTTTAAATAGAATCTTATAATTTTATACAACAGTAAATATCATTTATTTATTTTTTATAAAATATTACACATCCATATTATATTAACATCCATACACACATTATATCAAACTCCTTTTTCACACCTATTTTTATTTACCTCTTAAAAATATATTCTCATCAATCTCCTTATGTCTACCACAATATCTAAAACTGATTACAAAACTGGTGATACTTATAATAACAATTACAAATCATCAAACAAACATAAAGCTAGGTCAGAGGTAATAGATTTAGAAGAAATATTATATTATGAACAAAATAAAAATTCTGATGCTAAAATAGGTGGTGTAATAAAACCTTATACTATTTATTTAAATGAAAATATTGTAAAAGTAGCTAAGAAGAAGAATAGAAATTATGATATTATAATAATTATAAGTGTATTAGTAATAGTAACAATAGTTTCTATAGCATTGTATATATTATATATAGAGAAGGAAGAACATGTAAAGATATTTTTATATTAAGAAATAAGATATGGCATTATGTTATAATATGAGATGATTTTATATGCTTTAGTAAGTTCTTTATATATATACATTTTATATGATTAAAGGAATATGGAATAAACTTTTGTTTGTTTTAAATGTAAACTTTTGTTTATTCAAAATATAATTATTATTCATTTTAAATATAATTGTAGTGATTGATATTTTTATTTCTTCTTCTTTTTAAATATTTTTTGTATTTGTTGTAATTCAAAATCATATTGGTTTAAAATTGTTACAGTATTAATATTACATTAAAATAAATGAAATCTCTCCCTCTGATATAAATAAAAATATGAGTATATATTCTTATACTTTATAAATATACTCTAAAAAACTTTAAATATAATTCTATACTTTAAATTATTATTAAAAATAAAATTTCTAATCCTTATGTTTACCACTCCATTTTTTAATATCCCATTTAATAAATCTTCACCACAAAATAATTCACTCTCTAACCACTTACAAAATATCAAATTACATATAAAATATGCTAAAATCAATCTACCTACATTCTTAAAATCAATATCATCATTACCATCTATGTCAACATTACCACTACCATTCTTAAAATCAAAATTATCAAAATTATTTAAACAATCTATTTCTATTCTACCACCATCTACAAAGCCATTTACTATTATTTTCGATATAAATACGTTAGCAATAAAAAGATTTAACTGGTATACTCTACAACAAGAATACACTCTAAAACCATACACATCAGAAATGTTATTTACATTAGGATATAATAATGAAATAATTTTAATATCTAATATTAATGAGGATATAATCAACAGATTAGATCCATATGGATTTATTAAATACAGATACAATATAAAGAATACACAATTATTAAATACAATACATATCAATAGAGATATGAATAAAACTATTATCATAGCACAAGAAGAAATAAACAAAGAATTTTACAATAACACTCTCATAATCAACAATGAAAATAGTAGTGATTATAACAGATGTTATAGTAGTGGAGATAGTGAAAATAGAAGAGATTATAATAACCATAATAACAATCACACTATTATTAACACTCATATTACTACTAACAACCATACTCATATTAATAATAATATAAATCTTAATCTAATACACTTTATATCAACATTAAATATTTTAAACAAAGATTATCCTACTATTATACTTTCGTATAAAAATAAAGATTTTCTATCTAATTTCAGAATAACACAATTAAAATATTTTAAAAATAAAAGTTTATTAGATAAACAGAAATACATAGAAATGTTAAATGAAATAAATAAACAAAGAATAGAAGAATATGATAATGCTAAACCATACATGGAAGAACAATTGATAAAAGATAAAATGTTAAATAATAAATATATCATAGATAAAATAGGATATATAGTTAAAGGATTATTATTTAGTTTTATTTAAACGTTATAATTATTATTATAAGAGAGATAGATAAGAGAGTAATTGAGATAGATTATAATGATAAGAGAGTAGTTGAGAGATATGTTAATTAGAATTGTTATAGTAATATAGTTGTATTAAATTATTTTATTATCATATTTATCCTTTATCTTTATCACTATCATCATTACCCTTACTACCACTCTTATTATCATCTCAATTATTATAATATTTTATAACCCTTAATGTTATTCTATACATTTTTTAAAACTCTTATAGGTAAAAGATTATCTTTTGAACTTAAGAATACTATGATAATTGTTGGTAGATTGGAGAGTGTAGATAATTTCTTAAATATAAAAATTAGTATGATAAAAATGATAGAACCTATAGATAATCCTATATTAAATAATTTAGAAGTTGTTACTATTAGAGGTTCTGGTATAAAGATTATTAGGATGAGTGATGATATAAATTTACAAAGTGTATTAGATGGTTCAAGATATAAGATATCTATGAGTAATAATTAATTGTATGATGTTATTTATATGTTTCTATAATTGTATTAAATATAATTATAATTATATGTTTGTATTAAATGTTATTTTTATATATTTATGATAGTTTTCTTTAATTTTTATATTTGTATGATAATTTTTTAGTGTATTTTGGTCTATGATATTTAATTCTTAAAATATTTTTAAGTTGTTTTTTATCAGAGGAAGAGAAAATTTTTGGATGGTATTTATTGAGTAGAATTAAGTATATTAATTTCATATAATATTATAGAATATTATAATATTGAATAGGTTACTAACCTAACATAATCTTGATATTAGAGTTAGATAAATATTATGTTTTGATCTAATAAAGAATTTACATATGAATATGTAATATTATGTTATTGTTATTTTATTCCTTGATTATGTATTAGAAATGATTTAAATTTATTGGATTTTCAAATTTATGGTCTTTAAATATTTTAACTTTGATGATCACGGTGTTACGGGTATTTACGGTTGTATTAAAAAATATGAATTTTTTAGTTTTCTTAGTTTTATATGAAAGTGGCTGGAATAACTGGTGGTATGATGCTTAAAACAACAATATATTTTTTAAACGGATTTACAGATTTTAATAAAGATAAAGATCATATTTTTATTATTTCTTATCATAATACAATGATATCCGATAAAATATCATATATTTTAAGAAAAAAGTGGAAAACATTTACTAGAATTTATTAAAACAACAAAAAGTTTAGAAAGCACAGATATTGTTGTTATGTGTTGTAAATACAATATATTATTCTTATATCATATCGCTATTTAAACCATTCCTACACATTGTATTATAATAAATAACTATACCAGAATAATTCTATTAAAAACTCATCTGTATTATAATTACATTAAACTTATTTATATTTATCATAAAATGTTATATATATTCTTTACACATTTTAAAATATTAAATACTTCTTATCGTGAATGTTGTTAGAATAAAATCCAATAATATAATATAATACAATAATATATTTTATTTTAGTTATTCTATAATTCTTTTCATTTACATATAATAATAGATAATTATTTTATAATAATATTATTTTCATTACACCACTTCTTTATATGAATATGATACTACAATAATAAAATACAACGAAATAAAAGAATATAATACAAAAATAACACAATAATAAAATAAAATATAACATATCAATAAAATACATTGAATTATAAATTTATTTTATATCCTAGTACATATAATTTCTTCATACGGTTTGTTCTGTTCCACATCAAACACTCCATCTGTTATTTCTTTTAACAATCTGATAAACATAGTAGTTTTTTTAAGATTATTTTCATTTTCTACAATTTTATTAAAAGAAAATATATTTTCATTGAAATAACTATCATCCTGATATGAATAACTATTTAGAGAAAGTGGTTCTAAGATATTATCATTTATTTCATTTATAGAATTAAAACTATTATTAAATGAATGATCAGGCATTTCTACTAATGTATCGTTTCTTGCAATTTCTATTTCATTATAATTTTTTATAATATTATTTATCGTTGTTTTTATAAATTCGGGTATTATATCTATTTTTATTGTCATGTCATCTTTTTTATTCTCGTTCATTATATCTTTTTTATTTTTTAACATTTTTTTATATTCTTCTTTACCATACTCTGTTTTATTGTCATCTAATTTTATTCTTTTAATATTCTTTTCTATATTTATTTGTGTTATATCGGATATTCTACTTTCTAATATGGTATCGTTATCTAAGGATATATTCATTGTATTATAATGTGATGTTTCTGCTCTTACGTTTTCTATTCCAATATCTATGTTAAATGAATCATTATACGTGTTATCTACTATATCTATAATAGTATCATTATGTTCGTTTAAATTAAGATATTCATCGATATTTTCAGATAATGGTTTTTGTAGCATATTATCCGTTAACATTAATTTTTGTAGTGAAAGTGTAAGATTTTTATATATTGGCTTGGATTTCTTTTTTCTTTGGGTATTGATAATGGAATTAAGATCGTCTAAAAGATAATTAATCTGTTTGTAATATATTTTTGATATTGCAGATAGAAGTTGGGAGTGTTTTGTTAATGGTATGTTCATAGATGTTAGTTGGATGATAATTGTGTTTAGTTTGATATTCATGATATATTGTTTACTCACTTTCTTATTTGTTATGTGTTGTAACCATACTGTGTATATTTCTTTATTTTCATCGTTTTTTAATATTTTTTCATCGTTTTTTAATATTGAAAAGTTTTCCATGGAAAGGACAGCGAGAGGATTTTTATAGATGAAAAAATGGAGGTATTTTTTGGAGGTAAAAATATGAAAATAATACAAATTTTATTCGATGATATAAATTATGTTAAAGATTATTCAATGACATAGATTATGTTTTAAATGTTTTATTCTTTATTGGTTATTGAAATTAATATCTTTTTAAACGTAATTTATGATATTTGTTTACAATAAAAATTATTTTATATTCTCTATTTTTATCCATGTCAAAAAACAAGAGAAAACTAGATGCTTCCACATCCAAAAGAATTCATACTACAGAAATAGCAGAACATTACAACAGTATAAAATCAATAAATAAAAAAGAGCGCACACAATCAAAAATCATTAACATACGAAATATGAACAATTTCATAAAATCCATTTTAATAAAAAAATACACTAAAACCGATAATTCTGTTTTAGACATTGGATGTGGTAAAGGTGGCGATATTTTTAAATTCGCACATCAAAATATAAAATATTATACTGGAATAGATATAGCAGAAAATAGTATAGAAGAAGCTAAACAAAGATGTGCAAATAGGAATATTAAATTTAATACACAATTTTTAGTTCAGGATTATACACAGAAATTTAATTATAAGGAAAAATATGATGTAATTTCTGCACAGTTCACATATCATTATTCATTCTTTAGTGAACAAAGTTTTCAAAATAGTTTGTGTAATATTTTACAACATACAAAAATAGGTAGTTATGTTATTATGAGTATACCAGATAAAGAGACTATAATAAGAAGATATAAGAAATATGGAAATGGATATGGTAATGAATATTATAGAATAACATTTAAAAAAGATAATGATAAAGAGAGTAAAGATGATGAAGATAAGAATAGGAATGATAGAAAAGGTAAAGATAACGAAGATAAGAATGATCGAAAAAGTGAAGATAATGATGATAAGAATAGGAATGATAGAAAATATGAAAATAGTAATAAAGAAAGTAAAGATACGAATAATGATAAAGATATGAATGATAAAGATAACGAAGATAATAAGGACAAGCACATAACAACAGAAGGCAATGAAGATAATAATATAACAATTGAAGATAACCACAGAACAATTAAATATAATACAACAGAAGATAATCATATAATAAATAATGCAGAAAATAAAGATGAAAAACAATCTATAATAAATAAAAAGAATACAAATTTAATAGATAAAGAACCAATAGAAAATAACGATAAAGCTAAAATATATACAGAAAATAAAAATATTAATTTAAAAGAAATATTTGGTGTAGAATATTATTTTAAATTAGAAGAAGCGGTAAAAGAATGTCCTGAATATTTAGTAGATCTTAAATATCTCATAGATTCATTTGGTTCTAAAAAACTAAAGAATATTATGAATTTATCTTTCATGGAATTTTACAATAAATATTCTAATGAGTTTATAGAATTAAAAAGAAAAATGATAATAAATAGATTAAATATGGAGGAAGTAAGGGTTATGGAGTTGTATAGGGTGTTAGTGTTTCAAAGAGAAGAATAAATTAATATATATTTTGATATCATAATTTATTTTAAAGAGTTTATTAAAAAGGATGAATAAAGATTAAGATCCATTGGATAAAAATAAAATATATTTTACTGTGCTTAATCAAAATATTACTTAAAGAAAAACATTATGATTTTTATAATTAAAATATATTCTATTGTGCTTAATAATTATTTTTTAATATAAATTTGACATATAATTATTTTGGGGCTTCTAAACTTTAAGGTCTACCAGTAAGGGTAGTACCTTAGAGTTTAAAAACACCACAAAACAACACTGAAAGATATTGGATAAAAATTATTTAATT
>VRLP01008290.1:0-17348 GCA_009660295.1 Lophius piscatorius
TTTTTTATTGATGCTTTTATCTGCTTTTACTTTGTAGCACTTTGAGATTTGATCCAAATGTAAAGTGCATTATAAATTAAATGTATTATTATTATTATTATATGTATGTATGTATTTATGTATGTATGTATGTATTTATGTATGTATGTATTTATGTATGTATTTATGTATGTATGTATGTATGTATTTATGTATGTATTTATGTATGAGAGTTTGTAACCCATCTGCTATAAACTTGTTTATGGAGATGGTAAAGCCATAAGTATTCAAGGTTATCAAAAGCCCGAGTTTTCGTTCTTGTTGTATTCCTTTTCTGGAAGTTATTAGACTATTATGCAGAATAAATATTATCCAGTATTACTATTATCCAGAGTATTAATCCAGTTTTGGCATAAGGGGATCGGAGAAAAAAGGAAAATTATAATAATTATTGACTTATGGCTAACACGTAGAGCAGGTTATGATGTCACCGCAAACATGGGAGTAAAACACATCCAGTAGATACCAGACCAGTTTCTAGTGTTAGCTTGTTGAATGGAAGCCCAATAATGACTATTTACTACTTCTGACATAAATATCTGTATCTTTCCGGGTGATATTTCACATTTCTGGTCTAAAACTAAAACTGAACAGGAATAATAAAACCATACAGGAAACTAAAACCTTATAGGAAACTAAAACCTTAAAGGAACTAAAAACTTATAGGAAACTAAAACCTTAAAGGAAACTAAAAACTTATAGGAAACTAAAACCTTAAAGGAAACTAAAAACTTATAGGAAACTAAAACCTTAAAGGAAACTAAAAACTTATAGGAAACTAAAAACGTATAGGAAACTAAAATCTTAAAGGAAACTAAAAACTTATAGGAAACTAAAATCTTAAAGGAAACTAAAAAATTATAGGAAACTAAAAAATTATAGGAAACTAAAAACTTATAGGAAACTAAAATCTTAAAGGAAACTAAAAACTTATAGGAAACTAAAATCTTAAAGGAAACTAAAAGCTTATAGGAAACTAAAACCTTAAAGGAAACTAAAAACTTATAGGAAACTAAAACCTTAAAGGAAACTAAAACCTTATAGGAAACTAAAATCTTATAGGAAACTAAAAACTTATAGGAAACTAAAACTTTACAGAGAACTGAAACTAAAACCGAACAGAAAACTAAAACCCTAAAGGAAACTAAAACCTTAAAGGAAACTAAAACCTTAAAGGAAACTAAAACCTTATAAGAAATTAAAAAATTATAGGAAACTAAAAACTTATAGGAAACTAAAACCTTAAAGGAAACTAAAACCTTGAAGGAAACTAAAACCGAACAGGAAACACAATCTTATCTCCATAGTTGGATTTGTGTAAAAATCATAGCCGGATCCACAACATCTTGAGGGGTCCACATTGTCCCAACTGATTTGGCCGCCTGGACCCAAAGATCCCTTCTGTTTGATTCTAACCCTACATTTACACGGTAAACGTTATTTCACGTGTTTTATTTAGTGTCAGAGTTTAATTTAGCCCTTTAACAAACAAACAAATAAACACCATCAATCACAGAACCTCCGCTCACTTTAATGGCTGGAGACAAAGATCGACACCGACGTCCATCTGGGTTTTTTTCTGCTGACCTTGTCAGTGAACGGGTTGAGGCGGCACCACCTTAAATTTTTACGGTGGTACTTTGGTGTTTTAGGCTTTTATATAGTATAAAACATAAAGAGAAGAGATATTACACAGAACAAACAAACAAACTAACAAACGGGGCTCATCATCGGCTGTGACGCCTCGCTCCGACAGTTATTTCTGTCCAATTTCTGATTTTCCTCCGTGGCGTCACCTGCAGGCGTCGGCGGTACCGGTGAGTTCTGGGTTTTCACTTCAAAGACATCCCACCTCTCAGGAAGGACACCTTTGTTGAAGAGGAACGAAGCCAGGTAGGAAAACAACAAGATGGCAGCAACAGACGTAATCATGGAGATGGTCTTAACCGGGGCGTACTGGACATAAACGCCATCCACCAGAGTGCATCCTGGGAAATGTAAGAGTGGTGCTATCCCTAGTGACGGGTATCCACTGAGCAGTCTTAACCCCAATCCCACCAGCAATCCCATCACAGACCCGAAACCGTTGGAGACGTCGAAGAAGAGGACGCAGACGAGTTGGGGGAAGACTATGACGTAGGCCACTTCACCTCCGAGGAACAAGAACGTGAGGATGCTGTTCTTCAGGTGAGAGAGCGACGTTCCGACCACGCCCACTACCACCACAGAAGCTCGGATCACCCACAGGATCTCTCCGTCTGACGCCTGAGGAAGAGGATGAGGAGAGAGGGCAGCAGGTCAGTTATGTAACATCGAGGATGAAGTCGAAGTTTTTTCCTGTGTTTTCTTTCACCTCAGGCCTCAGGATGTTCTTGTAAATGCTGGAGGCGAAGACGGAAGACGCAGAGAGCAAGGCGGAGTCAGCCGATGACATCACGGCGGCTGCCACGCATCCCGTGCCGATGATGGAGACGAAGGTCGGGGTGAGGTGCTGCAAGGTGATGGGCAGAGCCATAGCCGCCTCCCCGCGTTCAAAGGGAGTTGGAGACCCGTAGGTGGTCTGGTTCCAGTCTGAAGCGGCGACACAGAAGGAGGAGGGACTTAAGAACGAGCGCGTGATGAACCGTCGCCATTTTGCTTTTGCATGTTTCACAATTACAGCAGGCTTTGATAAAAACTCAGCATACGAGTTAATACAGCGAGAACACATCCGACAGTGGGCTCGTGGCCAGTTACGCACTATCGCTAGCTTTAGCCGCTCTGCTAAGGTTAGCTTCTTGAAACTTGTCATGTTCCTCGGGGTGATTATATCCGACTACGTTAGTTGTGCCGAACGTTTCGGGGTCGTTCCTCGATTAAACAACTTCATCATCACACATCAGCCTCAGCAGAGTCATCAGCCGCCACCACCTCCACCAGTGTTTGACTGTGCACAGACAAACCGTTAGAAACACAAATAAATAAACAATGTTATTATAAAACAGAATATTAACGGGAGATTTATTTATCATACAAAACAGTGTAAAAACATTTATTTTGATACTTTAAGTACATTTTGCTGATAATACTTTTTGAGTCGATATTTTCCCGTTTATAATCCAACACAGTGGCAGCATGAATATGCAAAATAGTAAGGGGGCCAAGGATGGAGCTCTGAGGGACACCACACGTCAAAGAAGCCCCGAGAGGAGACGTTAACTGTGGCTATTCAGAAAAGTCCTCTCAGATAAGTATGTTAAAGCCTGTGAGGACTTACTAAACAGAATTATGTAACTTGGTACAACCCAAATAAAATAGGGGTCAAGTTGTTTTTTAAAGATGTGCTTTACCAGACGTTTAGGTTGATCTAATTAAAGTTGACTAATTCCCACGAAACAAAAGCTTTTTATTAATGATTAGTTTTAGAAATATGTTTTCTTAAAGATATTAAATCAATAAAAATCCCTGAAGTAATAAAATGTGCAAAGAAATCATTTTTCCATACTTTTTTTGTTTTTCTTGATGAAGGACATTAAAGGGTAAGATCTTGAATGCGGGACTTTTACTGGTAATGCTCAGCACCATGGGTGATCGGGCCTTCTGTTCTGCTGCCCCTCGTCTGTGGAATGCCCTCCCTGACCATCTAAGGGCTCCACAGACGACTGACACATTTAAAAAAGGACTTAAAACCTTCTTTTTTAGCAGAACCTATAACTTTAATTAACACTGCTGCTTTATGGTCATGTTTTTATCTAGTTATTATTTTTATTATTTATTGATGCTTTTATCTGCTTTCACGTTGAACCCATTTCGAAGCAGAGGTACAGATATTTAATTTGATTAAACAAATACAGATTCAGTTAATGGCGTAGGCGCTAATCGAAGCTCGATGCTACTTTGCTGCTGGAAAGAGACTTTCTGACCAAACTGAGACTGTGTTTGTATATTTATACTTCCTTTTGTATCTGATTGGATGGTAGATTGTTGGTCGTTCCTTCGTTATACAGAATGCACAACACCATTAGATCGAAAAGCCAAAGAAACATCCTGATCACCTGTGGACGCGGCGGCGGCGCCGAGCAGGACCAGAGGCATCCCAAATACAAGAATGACGGCGGCAGCAACAAAGCAGGACAGTTTGGCTACGGCTGAAGACGAGGACGACAGGATCCTCTGGTGGAAGCACTGGTAGCCCTGACTCCCAAGTGCCTGAAAAGTATGTTGAGAGTTATTTGGAATGACATCACCTTTGGGTAAATGATAAACAAATATGAAACACCAGGTTTGACCTTTGGTTTAAGGGTAAACCACCCAGACTTTAGAATCAGATAGAAGACAGAGTCTTCAAGTTGTCCCTCAGATGCCCTTTCTTACGCAAACCTCCCCATTACCCAGGTTTTGGATCAGTACGAGACTGGAGGCCACCGCACTGTAAAAAAAATTTATATATATAATTTTGAGTTGGAAATACTATATTTTGAAAGAGATTCGAAGAAGATGGAATTTCACTTCCTTTCAATTTGTAGGTTTAATGCCCAAACCCAAAGCATCAATATGCCGCCTTAAATAAAGTTCATCATGGTGATGATTGGATATCATCTGAATTATCTGACAATTATCGTTTCACACATATTGTATTGAAATATTGAGTCAAAAAAAAGTCAGGGGTAAAGTTTGGGTTAAGTAAGGGTTGAGTTAGGGTTAAGTTGGGGTTGAGTTAGGGTTAAGCTGGGGTTAAGTTGGGGTTAAGTTGGGTATAAATCAGGATTAGGTTGGGGTTAAGTCTGGGTTAAATTGGGGTTAAGTTAAAGTTAAGTTGAGGTTAAAGTAGGGTTAAGTTCAGGTTAAGTGAATGTTGAATTTGGTTTAAATTAGGGTTAAATTGGGGTTTAGTAAGTGTTAACTTGGGATTTAGTTAGGGTTTAGTTGGGGTTAAACTGGGGTTAAGTTAGGGTTAAGTAAGTGTTAAGTTAGAGTTAAGTTGGGGTTAAGTTGGGGTTAAGTTAGGGTTCTCTCTGTGTTTGCCTGGGTGTCCTCTTGGTGGTCCGGTGTTTCTATCTTTTCGTCAGCCAACACATAGACCTGTCCAATGTCAGCTGAGACGGGTTCAAGCCCCTGCAAACCTGGACAGGATTCATAGAAAACGAACGAATGAATGTTCATGTCAACTCCTTACGAAGAATAAGAAATCATCGATCATTATCCAGATCTTCTTCCGCTCCGGTTGACCGATCCAGGGGGGGTGTAAGCTGTTGTTCATCAGCGTCTGGCTGATGTCCACCGTGTGAGGATTGGTTAGGACGAAAGGGACGCAGACGCACTGCAGGGACAAGAAATGTCAATCTTGTCTGCATCGTCTTTAAAAACTCAACCTGTGACAAACTCACCAAACCGATGAATATGAGGATGAGCTGTACGACGTCCGTGTAGGCCACCGAGTAGAGACCTCCCAGCAGGGTGTAGATGACAGCGACGGCCGCAGAGATCCAGATACAAACAGTGAAGGAAAGATCCAGGACCACGCTCATGGTTCCTCCTGTCAACCACGTCCGATCAGTAAGACTTGACAACGTTTCACTAGAACCTCACATTTATTGTCGTAAACTGTCAGATATACATCAGAGATTTGATGTCATTATAGACATAATTAGAAATAGCCCACTTTATTTTCCTTCACATTATGTTTTCGTACAAAGGATCGACATCGGATGGATATCGGCAATATTTCGTTGTGTTTTAATTCAGTGGTATCGCACATCGCTAACATCTAAACGTATTGCCCTTGTCTTTGGCGCCCCTCGTGTCTGGCCGCCTGTTACAGCAGCCCCCGCTCTCCTTGAGCATTTTTCTTCAAGTTACTTGTCTTTTTTTCCTTATTTTATTATATTTATTTTTTAAGTGTGCTTTTGAAGACAACCCCTCGAGGCAGGGAGAGAAGAGATGCTGTTTTTGCTTTGTTCTTCCTGCTTCATTCAACTTTGTTTGTGTCTGTCTCCGGGGGCTACGTACTCAGGTATGCGCCTATTGTTTACAGTAGGGATCAGCTGTTAGCGCCACGTAGCACCGTGGTGCTGCCCGAGGAGAGGCTCGAGGTTCCCCGCCAACTGAAGAGGAGTAGGCGGGGGATACGCGTCGCACGAGGAGCGGACGGGGAACGACAAGGAGTGCAGAGGACTGACGCAGGACTTTGTGAACTGGTGCCAGTGGAACCACCTCCAGATCAACGCGGGTGAGACCCAGGAACTGGTGGTTGACTTCCGCAGGCAACTGCACATTTAATTTAATTTAAGTTAATTGTATATAATTGTATTCTGTAATATGCTCTTGCTGCTGTAACCCTGCAATTTCCCCGTTGTGGGACGAATAAAGGTTTATCTTATCTTATCTTATTGTAATCGACCCTCTGGAGTCATCAACATTAATCCTATGCTTTTATCTTCTTCTTCTTCGTCTTTCGGTAGTTCTCTTTCAACAGCGAATCATCTGTTTTTCCATCCATAGGCCGGTACCCTGCTCGCCAACAGTACCAGTGATGGTATTTGTTAACTTAACTAGACCTGGCCCGTCTGGTTAGGAATCAGTCTAGTGTTCTGCACAGGTTCTACGCCGGATGCCCTTCCTGACGCAACCCTCCCCCTTTTATCCGGACTTTGGACCGGCACCAGAAGGACACTGGATTATGATCTTTTGGTGGCTGGAATTCAATCCTAAACTTCTATAAACCATATTAACTCACGTTGAACCCAGAAATGTGTGTTACTTTTATCTGCACTCAAGAAGATCCCCTCTATTTTCGTAATTTCTCGGTTTAGGGTTGTGAGGATCCAGAGGGGTTCCAGTTGCAGCTTGTCTTCAGAAAACTATTCCACAAATAATTAACCATCACAGATGACTTAAGTAGGTTCTTATTATGGAAGCAGCAAGCTGTAACTGAAACATTTAATCCAAGCAGTGATTATTGTCAGTTGAAGCCTCATCTAAATTACAAACTAACTTAAAATAGCTGACTCGGGTTATTTTGCATAACCTTTCTCTATGAAGACAGGAAAGACATAGAATCATTTATTTTCAGTCTCAGTGACATTTTACTGTTGCTTTGTTTGAATCTGTGATCAAGCACAGACAAAAAAAAAGGCTCTAATGTCTTTATAATACAGTATTAGAGTAGAACACCAGGAAACGGAACAATCAGTGAATTTGCCTCAGAAACTCTTTGATATCTACTGCATCAGATTTGATAGAAATACCACAAAAGATGTTATTCTTCAGTTTTTTGGTGGGATAGGACCAGGAGGACTCCCAATTTAGCACTGTTGGATAGACAATGGACCCAAAACCGCATCAAAAATGGACTTATGACCCCAGAGAGGGATTTTCCCCTGATTTCCCAAAAGTGTTTACTTTAACTGATAACAGTGAAACGTTGTTTGTGTTGTTGTTGTTTACCTACATACTACGAGAACATGCAGCGGAACGTAAGCTACAAAAGTGATTCTAAGTGTAACGTACCTAAACCAATCAGTGTCAGCGGCACCAAGATCACATCAAGGCAGAGCGAAACCAGGCTCAGTCCGGCCGTCAGAACTTTTCCATACTTGTCATGGAAAGGGTCCAGAATGGTCACGTAGTTTCTGTCCCTCATCGGTTTGGCAAACACCAGTCCACCTTCGTCATCAGCCGGGTCGGATCACATGACAGTTAGAGATCAAACCAGTGTTTTGTGGCACATGCAGATGTTACAGTGTCCCATCAGATATCGTTTTAAAAGTCTTACCGATGACAAAAGACGAACTGCATGCCGATATCAGTACGATGGTCCAGGTCAGGCCCATGGAGGGCGTGTACATCATCTCAACGGTCCCAACTATGAAGCCTCCTCCCACCAGCGTAGCTACGGGATGGATCGACACGCAGGGAAGACTTTAGAGGACAGGAAGCTGATATCATCATAGTAAGTATGTGTTATTTAAGTTTTTACCGCTGAGGCTATGTTCACATCATAAACCCGTTTGTTCCACACATTTGGTTCTGATCCGATCTGAAGAACTAATAGTTTTTAAGAGAACCCTTGGTATTCCAACGTGGAGAATCCAACCCCGACACTCTAACCACTGATGGGTGAAGCTTCATAACATTGATCTCGTTACCATGGCAGCAGGTTGAAGATTTTGTCCTGAAGTTTATCTGCCTGAAGGATCGGAGCAAAGACCAAATAGTGATGTTGTGTTTTGTGACTGAATCAGAACATTTCCAGAACTGCAGGTGTTGTTGGGTCTTCCTGGCCGGCATTGGTTAGAACTTTCCAAAAGTGTACTAAGAAAGGAGATCTGGTGACCCAGCGACAAGGTCATGGCATCCAAGGCTCATTGATGAGTGCGGTGAGTAAAAGCTAGGCCGGGTCATCGGGTCTTCTGATCCCGCAGAAGTGCTACTGCAGCACAAATTGATGAAAGTCCTGATAATGGTTCTGATAGAAAGGTGTCAGAACACACAGTGCCGACCCCTGTCCACTGTCGACTGTATCTACGATGAGGCACATCAGCATGACAGCGAAGTATAGAAGTTTGCCTCAAGGGCAGGACCTTGAGTCCTTTCCTCCATTGAAACCTTCATGGTTAACAGGATTATGCTTCCTGCCACATCGGAAAAAAAGTTCAGGGATGGTTTACGGACCTCCAGATACTCCAGATGTTTATCCAGTCCAGCATCTGTCGGATGTGCTGAACTAATGAGACAGATCCATGGAGGCCATGCCTCTCCACCTTCAGGACCTACAGGATCTCCTGCTAAGGTATTGGTACCAGATAACACAGCAGACCTTCAGAGGTCTGCTCGAGTCCATGCCTCGATGAGGCCGGGTATTTAGGTGGCAAAGGGGGATGAACACGGCATTAGCACCATGATGTTGTGGCGGATTGCTTCATATCCCTTCATATTACATGTTTCCAGAGGCTAGCCATGTTCTTCTAAAGCCATGAAGGTTCTATGACTCAGCACTTTTGAAACGTACAATGATCCTCCCAAGAAAACGGGACAAGTGGGTTCTTGAGTCATTAAATGAGGGCTTGTTCCAACAATGTTCGGAAAGAAAGAACCTCGGGTGGAAATGATGTCTGGATCGACACAAAAGAGGCCAACAGGCCTCAAGCTCCCCACCAGCGGTTCTCTGATCTGGTTCACAAAAACGTCACAAGATAGACTTAAAGTCAATGAGATTTTACATAATACGTACGACGTTTAAAATGTTGGTCTTGTTTTGTTGTTTGTTTTGGTATTTATGGTTCACACCAATGATTGCCAGGATTTGTGTCTCCGAGGACGGGCCATAGTCCAACTCACATTCCCAGACACAGACAAAGAGCCTCTCATCTTCTGCCAACGGTTAGCACTTCTTATGATTGGCACTTGTTATGATTGGCACGGCGACGGATCCGCATACCAATACAGACACTTTTGATAATTTATTAGATTAAAGCGTGTGTGAACAGGACTGATTCCACCTGTAAAGAGGTAAATCAAAATATGCCATCAAGTATTCCCCTCTGGGCAATATCATTCACGTGACCCTGGGAAAGAAAACGTAATTCTAGTCGTACTTATAGCGGGGTTTTTTTTTTTACGTTGTTCAATCCAGTGTGTTTATATTACCTTGATTCAACCTTGCAACCCAAACCGTCTCTGAGGGACCTTTAAGGTTATCGAGGACTTTTAGCCTACGTTTCACCACACTGTTAATTTACGACTCTGTTTATTTCTTCCGGTTATTGCGTGATTCGTTCAGACATGTCAGCCTGTCGACATCTCGATACCGCCCTGGGGATTTCATCTTTTTTTTCTTTGCTTTTAAGTGACTTTACAAGAAGAACTTTGGTCTCATAACTCTTTAAGTCCCGCTTCTTTCCCTCTTGGGTTTGACCTCACCTGTCATGGTGAAGATCCCCACAACCCCGTTAATGTTCCGGTTCCCCAGCAGAGCCATGTCCATTCCAGTCGCCGCACTTTCCTTCTGTTTCCTTCTGGACTTGAAAGAAGCCCAGATGCCGGCCGCGAGGACCAGCAGGTAGAAGAACACCATCACTATCACACCTGGGACGTTGACTGCCATGGTGGACTGGGTTTCAATCTTAGATTTGGAAGTGATGTCACCTGCTCAAGATCGTGTTTTTGCTAGTTCTGGCAATGACAAAGAAAACCCGCTATCCATCTTACAAACGGAGCCTGACCTCGTTCTTAACTTGAATACATGTGGGTAAAGAAACACGCCCACGCCATCCGCAACGGAACAGGCGCCAGCCTCCCCTCAGGAGTGTCTCTGCTATCTGTTTTTAAAACTGGTGTTTTTAAAACTGGTGTTTTAAAAGTTATCTGACACCGTAAACATCAGGAGTTTAACATAACAGGGAGTATCCTGAGGGGAAGTACAAGGATCTGTACTTATACATATACTACTATACATATACTATGTATAAGTACAGAGCGAAGGAGCAGCAAGTATGTATATAAAAAAATGATATCTATATATAACTATATATATCTATGTTTATATGTGTGTACATATATATATACATGTATGTATATATGTGTCTGTGTATATATATATGTGTGTGTGTGTGTGTACATGCATAAATATGTATGTATTTATAGATATGTTTAAATATATTTATATGTATGTGTTTGTATATATAAATAAATATAAATATGTAGATAGTATATAGTAAATTTATACACATATATTATATATCTATATATGTTTATGTGTATATAAATGTATAGATAGTATATAGTACATTTATACACATATATTATATATCTATATATGTTTATGTGTATATAAATGTATAGATAGTATATAGTACATTTATACACATATATTATATATCTATGTATGTTTATGTGTATATAAATGTATAGATAGTATATAGTACATTTATACACATATATTATATATCTATATATGTTTATGTGTATATAAATGTATAGATAGTATCCACTTTTCGGGGATATAATTCATTCCTAATATGCAGAAATGTACATTTATGTATTGAAATATTTGCCAGTTGTCACACATTTTATTATGGATTTTCATAAAACGTATTTGTTAATATCAGTAAATAGTGATAATGTGAAATGACGACTAACAGTACTACCTGTTTTTATTTGCACCAAGAAACCAAACCGTCAAATTCTTCTAAGCGCGACTCGCTTTGGCAATAATCTGTTCCTGAAGAGCTGAGGTGGACCTCTGGACTCCATCGCCATAGAAACAGAGATTATGGGCTGCAGGTAAGTAAATACTTTATGTTAATGAAATACAACTTTACAGCAGGAGCAAGTTTCCACCGTTTCTGGGTTTCTCCCACTTTTTCTTTTTTTTCATTTTTATTATTTTGAGGACTAGAACCACAGGTTCTGGTGGACAGGGACGTCCACTGGAACCACAGGTTCTGGTGGACAGGACAGGTCCACTGTTTTTGAGGACTAAGTATTTCACGGGATCAACCTCATTTTAAGGCAAAGCCATTACTTTCTGTTAACGAGCATCAACAAAACCTCATTATTCAAATGAATATTTCACATTATACCAATTTGAGTCCGAAGAGGACTCTGGTCCAGAACCGGTCCACAGCCACTCGTGTCCCTTCTGCAGGCCTGTGATGATCAGATAACGGACCGGACCTGGAGATGTTGGACTATTGTAGAACTCAGTCTATGGTTCCCAGCATTGTACAGATTCTGTTTGATTCTGGTTAATATAGTTTTGTCCTGTTTCTCCAATTTGAAGAAGACCACAGGGCTGAGCCTCAGCGGCGCCCTCATGTGGACTGAAGAGGAACTCCACTGGATTAAAGGCCCTGGGTTTCTGTTTCTGTTATGTGTGTGTGTGTGTTCGCGTGTGTGTGTGTGTGCGTGTGTGTGTGTGCGTGTGTGTGTGTGTGTGCGCGTGTGTGTGTGTGTGTGTGTGTGCGTGCGTGTGTGTATACACATTTTCCCACATTTGAACCTTAACTTTAACTTGTGAAATGAAAACCGAATCACAAATGAACGAGTGAATGTTTTTCACATCTGTGATCTGTACTGATCAGCCATATCATTATAACCGTTGACAGGTGAAAGTGAGGAAGTTAGAAAAGGAAAGAATGAAGAGAGGAGCAAGGAAATAAAGAAGGAAACAAAAAGGAAAGGGGGAAAGGAGGAGAGAAAGGAGGGAATAATGAAAGGAGGGGATAAAAAAAGGAACGAATAAAGAAAGGAGGGAATAAAGAAAGGAGGGAATAAAGAAAGGAGGGAATAAAGAAAGGAGGGAATAAAGAAATGAGGGAATAAAGAAAGGAGGGAATAAAGAAAGAAGGTAATAAAGAAAGGAGGGAATAAAGAAAGGAAGGAATAAAGAAATAAGGGAATAAAGAAAGGAGGGAATAAAGAAAGGAGGGAATAAAGAAAGGAAGGAATAAAGAAATAAGGGACTAAAGAAAGGAAGAAATAAAGAAAGGAAGAAATAAAGAAAGGAAGAAATAAAGAAAGGACGGAAGAAAGAAAGGAAGAAAGAAAGAAAGGAGGGAATAAAGAAAGGAGTGAATAAAGAAAGGAGGGAATAAAGAAAGGAGGGAATAAAGAAAGGAAGGAATAATGAAAGGAAGGAATAAAGAAAGGAGGAAATAAAGAAATGAGGGAATAAAGAAAGGAGGGAATAAAGAAAGGAAGAAATAAAAAAAGGAAGGAATAAAGAAAGGAGGGAATAAAGAAATGAGGGAATAAAGAAAGGAGGGAATAAAGAAAGGAAGAAATAAAAATAGGAAGGAATAAAGAAAGGAGGGAATAAAGAGAAGGAGGGAATAAAGGAGCTCCGTTAATGAAATGTCTGTAAGGCCCTCCAGTGCAGGTCCAGCTGATCTCCTGTAGAGGGTGCTGTGATCTGAAGATACAGACTAACAGAGGGAATGGAGGTGGGGAGACATAATAGAGGGAGGGAGGGGGCAGAGGGGGCGATGTGTAGAGAGAAAGAGGGATAATAGAGAGAGAGAGAGACATAAAGGCTCGAGAGGAGCAGAGGAGGAGGTTTCTTTTTCTGTTTCTTGAGGGGATTTAAACATTAGACTGAAACAACGGCACAAAGAAGAAGCTTCATTCAGTCATCTTTTCTTTCATCATTCGTTCATTCGTTCATTCGTTCATTCCTTCCCTCATCCGTTCATCTGAGTCTCTGGAGGCTGTGAGGAGCGACGATGTCTCTGCTGTCAGTCTGCAGGATTTATTCACTGCTGCTCTCAGGTCAGATCCCACCTTTAATATCTTAATGTGTGTGTGTGTGTGTGTGTGTGTGTGTGTGTGTGTGTGTGTGTGTGTGTGTGTGAGATCAATGCTTGAAAAAACACATGACTGTCAGCAGAGTAAACAGACAAACGCGTGGAGGAAACAGTCGACCTTTCCTCAGTTTATTCGTATTGATTCGTCAAACATCGGTTCATCATCCACTCGAATAAACAAACAAACAAACAAACAAACAAACAAGCAACTCAACAGAAAAAGGACCAAACAATGATTTGACATATTTTTTATAACATAAATGGATTGCATTGGGTCACATTTAATTTAATTTACTTTTTCAAACATGTTGACTCAATTTGAATAAATCAAGTAAATTGAGATTTTTTTTTTTTTTAATCAAATTTTCTGAATCGTAAACCTTTAAGTTAATAAATGTCGCTCTTTCTTAAAGCTCCCTTTAACTCTATATACGTTGATAACATTATATAAATCTGATGAGATGACCATCAAAATCGTGTTTTAATCTCTCATTTTCAAGAACATGAGTTCAATGTATGAATTTGAGTTAATTTAATGTAATTCATTCACTTTGAATCAAAACGATGAAAAAAAACAAAGTATTAAATGTAAGACTTTAGACTTTTACATTTAATATGTGATGAAAATAATTTAAGTTTTGTTGTCTTGCACTTTTAGATTTTCACGAGACTCCTTGAGGGGGTCGCGACCCACAGGTTGATTAACTTATTTGACTGTCCTGATGTGTTTATGTGTGTGTGGCACTATTTCATTCAGTCAATCGTCGGTGAGTAATCGGATTACTTGATCAGGACCGTTATCAGCTTCGAATGATTAGATCAGCCGCTCACTTCCTGTTTAGTCCGCAGACTGCTGTTGGTAAATATTCAGTAAATCAAACCTTTGTTTGTGTCTGTGGGTCCGGCGTATCGACCCACGGTATTTGGGGGGCAGCGGGTGGGCGTCGAACACATCGTCGGACACAACGAGAGTTCATCTCAGCGAATGTTGGACCCCTCCAAGGTTGTCCCTTGTCTCCGATTCTGTTCTCGATACTCATGGGCAGGATCTCAAGGCGCGGGTGGAGGTGAGGAGAGTGGGCGGGTTTGGGGAGCTTAGAACTGCATATCTGTTGTTTGCAGATGATGTGGTCCTGTTTGCTTCATCACTCCGTTATCGCCATCAGCACAGGGTCGGTTTTTTCAGCCGAGTGGGAAAGACTCGGTATGAGAGTCAGAACCTCCAAATCTGAGGCCATGGTTCTCTGTCGGGACTCAGTGGACTGTCCCCCTTTGGGTTCGGGATGAGTTGCTGCCCCATGCAAAGGAGTTCAAGTACCTTGGTGTCTTGGACTGGGATATGGGCAGGCGGTTCGGTCCGGGATCAGCAGTAATGCCGGCGTTGTATCGGCCTGTTGCGGCGAGGAAAGAGCTGAGTCGTTAGGCAATGCTCTCAATTTAGCCGTCCATCGACGTTCCAACCCTCACTTATGGTCGTTCATCCGGAAGGAGAGCCGCCGTTCCTTCGCGCCGAAAAGGGCCGGTTGAGATGGTTCAGTCGTCTAACTAGGATGAACCTCCAGGACGTCTCCCTCTGGAAGTTTTTCCGGTAAGTACAACAGGGTGGAAACCCCCGAGGTAGACCCAGAACTCGCTGAAGGGACTGTAATTCACATCTGGCCCGGGAACGCCTCGGGATTCCCCAGGATGAGCTGGAGAGTGTTGCTGTGGAGGGGGACATCTGGAAATATCTTCTGCGACTCCTGCCAACTGGACCCGGCTCCGTATAAGTGGACGCAAATGGATGTTTGGATGGATGGAAGAAGTTCTTCATATCTAGAGAGGGGGGGCGGGTCTTCTTCCACGTTGTGCTGCCATGTTCGTACAGTGACCTCGATCGGACAAACCGAACGAGGTTTTTTTTTGCACAAAACCATATTGTTTAAATATATTGGGTTAAACAAGGAGCTGCTCGTTAAAACAGTGAATGAAGAAAGTTTCCTCCTCATGAATAATCTCTATGATCATTAGATTAATAGCTGTCTACATCTGCCCTTTACCTTCACAGGTGTGCTGCTGATGTCATCATGGTGCATTCAGGGTCTGCGTGTGGACGTGTTTCCCAGGAAGCCTCTTTTTAGACTTGGTGAGCGAGGCCAGCTGTGGTGTCGGATTCACGACTGTCCCGTGAAGCCCACCTTCCACTGGTCTCTTCTGGGGGACAAACCTCTACCGTTCAAGAGCATCACCAATGGGACCCTCTCAACGGTGACCTTTGACCAGGTGATGATAGAGCACGAAGGGGTGGTTCTGTGTAAAGGGACCTGCGATGAAGACTACAAGCGAGTTAAAGCCACTGTGCACGTATACTGTGAGTAAGCCCACACACAAACACTAACGCACACACACAATATATCCCATCTACTGTCAGGTAACGATGGTAACCAAAAAATGATTGTGATTCAACGCGAGTGACAGTGGTTGTAATATTATGGATGATCTCGGCGGTTGCCCTCTTCCTCTGTGTGGAGGGTAACAACTGCCACACCTGTCCCTCTCCACCCCGATCTGCAAACAGTCTTTCTTCTTCTTTGAGTTAGCTGCTAACGGCTACGAGCTCCTAACTCCTTTGAAAAGCTAAGTGCTGAGTTGAGCTGAGCTAAGTTGATACCAGCTACTAGCTGCAAACAGCTAGTAGCTGGTATCAACTACCAGCTGCTAATTGCTTCTAGTAGCTAACTGCCATTAGCTGGTAACTGCCAACTGCTGTTACTGACTGAATGAATTTACTGTTGTCTTGTGTCCAGCCTTCCCATCTGCCCCTGTGATCCAAGGCCAGAACCAGTTGAGACTTGGGGCGGAGTCTACTCTCACCTGTCAGGTGTCCAATCTTTACCCCACCGAGCTGCTGACCGTTACCTGGCTCCAGGGTGACAAGGTCCTGCAGACCACTGTGGGTGATTCTGAATCCAACTCGGTCGAGTCTGAATACAGATTCACGCCTCAGAAGGAGGACTCCGAATCAAACGTTAGCTGCAGGGTCACACTGGACCTTCAGGACCTTCCACATGAGGACAGGACCAAAGAGACCACGGTCCTTCTAAAGCTGCTAAGTGAGTCTTCTTATCTAGTCTGAACTCTTACCTCCTGTGGTCCAGACTAAACGCTGGATTTGTCAAATATAGCCACAAGCCTCAACAGAAGTTAAGCTAATACCTAATACTAAAGCTTGTTTCTAGGACTAAAGCTAATGTCAAGGACTGAACTGATGCCTGGGGGTAAGCCAGTGTCCATGAATTCAGCTAGTGTCATGTCGTGAAGCTAATGTCCAATAGTTAAGCTAGTGTCTAGGTGTGACGCTAATGTCCAATAGTTAAGCTAGTGTCTAGTTGTTAAGCTAATGTCTAATAGTTGAGATAGAGTGCAGTTGTTAAGCTAGTGTCTAATTTTCAAGCTTGCGTCTAGTAATTCAGCTAGTGTCTAGTTATTAAGCTAATGTCTAGGAGTTCAGCTAGTGTCTAGGTGTGACGCTAATGTCCAATAGTTAAGCTAGTGTCTAGTTGTTGAGCTAGAGTGTAGGAGTTAGGTTAGTGTCCAGCTTTGAAGCTTATGTCTAATAGTTAAGCTAGTGTCTAGTGGCTAAGCTAGTGTCTAGTTGTGAAGCTAATGTTTTATAGTTAGCTAGTGTCTAGTTGTTAACGTGTGTAGCGAATGTTTATTAAGCTAGTGTCTAGATGTTAAGCTAGTGTTTAGTTGTTAACGTGTGTAGCGAATGTTTATTAAGCTAATGTCTAGAGGTTAGGTTAACTAGCTAACACTGTCAGACACGGTGAAATGCGACGCTGAGACATTACTCTTTGCAAACGTTTACCTGGTGACACAAATGCGGTTAATCGCATCAAATGACACATTTTGAAATAATTCAATTTCGGTATGAAATTCACGTAACCGAAAAAATCAATCAGGGTTAAGATTCTTCAGACCTCACATGTCCAATGTTAGGTGTCTTTGTTAGGATCTTGTTTATCAGTCCTGACACACCTGTCT
>VRLP01008291.1:0-17344 GCA_009660295.1 Lophius piscatorius
TCGATAAAGTTTTTGAAAGACTGAAATATGTCCTCTCCTCGCGTCTGTTCTCTCATGGGCAGTACTGTTAATAGTTCTTCTTTTATAGTGATATCACTAAACACCATACGAATGAAAATGCACATCTGGGCTGTGTCGCTCGCGTCCGTAGATTCGTCCAACTGCAGTGAGAAACACTTGCAATCTCCGATGTCCTTCCAAAGTTGCTGGGTTAAATCGGAACAATGAGTCAGCTGCTTCAACGAATGCCTCCTTTATCATCTCTCCGTCTTGGAAGGACTTAACGATAACGATAACTAGGATAACGTGACTAACTCTGAACGATGCTTCGGTGCCGGCTTTCGCTTTTGAAGTTTGTTGTGTGAAAAATGACTGCTGTCTGGACAACTGGGATTTTAGTTCCTTCACCTTTCTCTTTCTCAGCTCGCTTTTCAGCGGGAATTCAGTGTCGTATTTTCCATGAACAGTCCGAAAATGCCGCTCCACATTTCCCTTCTTAGGTATTGCGATGGTAGACTGGCAGATGAGGCAAACGCACTTCGAAAATGTCATCGTGAAAAAAAATTCCTCCTCCCATTCCATATGAAAGTGATACATTTTTGGCTTCTTACATGGTCCAGCTTTCCCACTCATTATTATACCCTTTCTTAGTTTTAAAAGAAAAAACCGAGAGCTTTAAATTGGAGTTAACTCGCTGACTAGCTTGTTAGATTTATGGCACTTTCGCCGCTGTTTGCGCATGAGCAGTGACTAAAGTGTCAGAAAAATTCAGATGTCATCTGACTGGCTGTCCTGTATATCAATCAAGTGACGGGATGGATGATAGACTGATGTCTATTTTTTTAATGTCATGCGATCTACCAATACTACCTTTGCGATCTACTGGTAGATCGCGATCGACGTATTGAGCACCCCTGATCTAAACAATCAGAACCCAGCACCATCCATCTTGTCCTCTCTTTCGGAAGTGAAGCGGCAATAAGAGTCATGAATGCCAGCATACATTCATCAGAAGAAAAAAAAGATACCACAGCTTCTGCATCGAATGTAATCTACCTGGACACTTCCTCCGCAACTTTCGAGAGGGTGAAGGACAAGATTGCGGACCAGGAAGACGCACAACGGTTAGCAGACACAGACTTTCCAACAAAATTCAATGTTTTTCTGAGTTTACAGGAAAAATCCTGTTTAAACTCAAATTAATTAATTAATTTCTGACAACCATTTGGTACTTGTTTCCCACTTCTTTTTTTTTACGTTATGGCGTTTAAAGTCACCAAAGAAACAAATGAAAGAAGCAAAACGACAGCTAGTAGCTACACCTCTTAGTACAAGCAAAAGCGAAGCATCAGAAAGAATGGACATGACAGACTGTTGAGCCCAACCTAATATCTACTGCCACCCTGCTGTCGGCCATTCAATCCTTATAGAGCGATTCGACAAACAAGACCAAAAGCTTGAAAAAAAAATAAAAAAATATAAAAGAAAACTGTGAAGGTATCACCTCCGACAAGGTGGAGATCTGTGAGTGCAAAAAATCAATGGAGGAGATTACCAAAACGCTATCAACGCACTCTGAAGAGAATGCGACATTAAGAGAGAGAACCCAAGAGCTTGAGAGATATAAAGCAATGGAAACTACGAATTAATAGATTTAAAGAGAGGTTGGGTAGAGACCACCTCCTATGCCTTATTTGACCACAAATGGTGCCAAAAATGGAAGAATTTTTGGAAACTGTTCAAAAAATTTGGTCAAAAAGTGGAAAACAAAAAAAAAAGTTATTGTGTAAGTCACAAAATCAATCCAGCGCAATTACATCTGGAAAGCGTCCTTCGGGCACAAAATACGTGAGGAGCTACACGTCCGCTTTGTGGAAGGTTTCACCAAGGAGGACAAACTTGCCCGAGATGCCCCATGATCGATGGTTGAGAAGGCAAGGAAAGAAGGAAAGAAAGCCTGCTTTTAGGATCCATACATTTATGTGGATGACAAAGAATTTCGACATTGACCGGGATTGACCTAGGGAAGTAGAACACTCTACAATGGATAAATACTCGGAAATATTATTAACAGCGGAAAACATGTTTGCTGTTCTGCTTTCTGTTAAAAGCAGCAAGTTCCGATCAGTGCATTGCACTTTACCTCATTTTGCTCAGACTTGAGCTTTCATTCATATTTTAGTTTTTAAAAGTTGTTATTTATATTATCCTTAAAAAGTGAAATTTAGTTTGTTTCGTTCAATACTAATGGTATCCATAATAAGATAAAAAAGTTAAGCAGATTTTCTGTAAGGTAAGGGTCAAAAAGTCATTTTCCTCATTCCAAAACCAGATAAAGATGCAAGACAGGTTGACAACCTCATATACTAATGATTATTAACGCCTGACACAAATTTCTGCTATGAGATTAAATATAACTTTACCTGAGGTTATTAGTTCAACTCAGTCTGGATTTATGAATGAGCGATCAATTCATGATAATATACGTCTAATGTTGGATATCTTGGACTATGAAGATTTTATAGAGGATAACGGATATATATTGGACATCCATTGATAACCCAGGCACTATAACATTTTGGAAATGGGCCAAACTGTATGGGCATAATAAAGACTTTCTATAATGACAGAACAAGTTCAGTTGCTTTACCTTTTGGTAGCACAAGCAGATTCAATGTAAACACAGGCATAATTCAAGGCTGACCAATTTGCCCTGGTCTGTTTATTTTGGCTGCAGAAATGCTAGCGATCTTAGTCAAACACTCTCAGAATCTTCAGGGTATCAAGATATTTGGAAAAGACTTAATCATAAGCCAATATGCAAACGACACAACAATTTTTGTAAAAGATAAGCATCAAATTCCAACTGCTATACAAGCGGTTAATGTTTTCTCCAGAGCATCTGGATTGTTTCTTAAATTCAATAAATGTCAACTTTTACCACTTAAAAACTGTACCCAAAATACAATTTATAACTTACCTGTTCAAACAGAGGTTAAATATTTGGGACTATATCTAACTAAAAATATAGAAAATAGAAAAGATTTAAACCCAAGAAGAAAATTAGCAGATTGCAGAAATATCTTAAACTCTTGGATGCAAGGAGATGTCACTATTCTTGGACACACTTGTCTGAGTAAACAGTTTTTCAATCTCAAGAATGTCAGACCCAACCATTTTTTACTTTTGGCCAAGGGAATCATATTGAAAAATAATTTAGTACTAACATTACCAAATCTTAATTTATTGATAAGAAATGTAACAATAATCAGATTAGACAGACATTAACAAATGATTAACATCCATATCAATACAACAGAGTTCCTGATTTTGGAGACATGGATCCAGCCAAAAACTAATTATTTCAAAAACTGTATTTTGAAGTGGCCCATATTGCCCAAACTAAAGGAATACCATTACAAATTAATTAATGATATGTATCCATCTAGTGAATTCCTCAGAATAAGATTCAATTTTGAAACTAATGTTTGCTCATGTTCCAATTTAGACATCGAGACCATGAAACACATATTCTCTCACTCAATATTATTTTGCACCCAATTGGAAGAATGGATGAAACAAAAAATCCATCTGTTAATGATAGATGACCAATACAATCCTCTTATTAGCCAAATAATATATACATAAAGCTAGATTTTTGAAAACCCAACCTCTCTTCAAAGCCTTTCATCATGAATTTAATTTGCATTGTAAATCCCTGAAATGTATAAATACAAAATCTGCCAAAAAATCCGCTAAACCCCCCTCTCAACTCTACCAAGTAGATACCCAATTCCCAAATTAACTAAAGATTATTTTCTCATTGATTTTTATTGTTAGTTTACTGTTTTTCATAAAGATCATACAGTATTATTTATTTTATTTTATTAAGATTCCTTGACTATTCGGTTTAGTCATATGCCTCTTTTTACTTATGCTTAATTTATTTTTGTCTAATATGTGCTCATAGATTCAAATTGTATCATCGTTGACCTGTTGGTTATAATTAATATTCAAAATGTTCAATAAAACTAAACATTTCAAAAAAATTTAAAAACGAAAGTTTTCAAGAGGGCAAGAAGTTTCAAGAAGTTTCCTGCTGACTTCACGACCCACAGGACACTGGGAACTACAGTCCCAGCTCCAACCATGGGTTTTCGTTCCTACCCCTTACGACAGCTATTTCCAACTCTCCCAGGAACTGAAATTTGTCAGGTATTTTCTGTTAATCTGACAATCAAAGAAAAAAAAGGATTTATAAATGAATATACAGTATATAGCTCTATATATATTTTTTAATATATATATATATATATATATATATATATATATATATTAATGTTTAAAGTATAAAAAAAACCTGGGGGAGAATCGGGTATCTGCAAACATTTGCTCTAGCCTCAATAATAGTTTCCAGTTCAGGAAGGGATGGGAAATTATTGGATTCACATAGTTAAGGTTTATGAATAAATAAATAGATGATCTTGCTTTCCTTTTAGACAGGACATGTCTTTATTGAAGATTCCGTTGTCTGATTCTGAATCTTTTGATAGAATATTTGTGTACAGTTGGGATTTTTCTGCAGTTTTCGAGGATAGTTTTGGCATTTGGCAGAATTCAACGTCACCTATGGCTATCTTTAGAGATGCCATATGTAATGTTCCTGCCCAACATAGGGTTGTTTTTCTGGTGTAAAATGGTGCTCAAGTTTTGCTTCTCTGTTAAATTGACGTTCGGCTGCAGCTGTAGCCTAAATATTCGACACTTTGTCAAAAGCATTGTGCATGATTCCCCTCATCTCTACCAGCCCACAGCATCACCATATTCACAAGCCTTTTCATGACTTAGGTAGCCTATACCTCTTTCAGAAAACCATAGTTCCTTCCAAACGTTTAGAATTTCTCGACCACTTAAGATAAGCGGTCTGGCGTCCGCATCAGAACAGCTATCATACGTTTTCTAGCACTGCCTCTCTCTCAGAGATCTCTTATCTCTGTTAGGCCACCTTCACTTGCCATGCTCATCATCCCTCATGGTTGTTCATTGTGTCAAGCTTGCTAGCATCAGCTATACTGTTGAAAAAATCTTAAAGATATTGTGGCAATAGATGAAGGCTTTCATTCAGATCTGCAGTTTTGGTCTTTGCTCTGTGATAATGGAAAGGCAGTTCTTTCTTTTATAATGCATTTGGGGAGTCCTTAGATTCCCTCTGTTTTTTGACCTTTACCCCTATAATAATCATTAAGGGTCGCTTAAAATAACAAATAATTAAGATGTCTCATGCAACATTTACCCTTCATCTTGCAGGCTACTTCCATTCCTGGTCATGAAATTGTACAGCTGATTCTTTTTGTCGGTTAAAATTTCGGGAATCTAAAAACTATGAGCCTCAATGCCAAGACCTCCAACATGTCATGCTCTCCATTCGATCAACTGACTCTCGACCAAGCTGGTCCAGGCCACTGCAAGACCTTTTGTACTCTGTAGATATTTCTGTAGTGTGTGTTTTTATCGTATTTTCATTTGAATCCCACCATTTCCATGCAAGTTTCAAGTCCATGCTAGCAGGGATTCCGTTTCAAATTCGCTGAACAGATCCAATATCCCAGAGCCTTCTCGGAAATCCTTCTATTCAGTGGCTCTCCAACAACCTTAAAAGGCACGTCCCGCAACCAATGATAAAAGACTGCCTCTCCCTATTTCACACATAAGTTGGTGTCACAGTTAAGGAAAGGCTGTTTTCTTTCTATGTTGAAGTTATATTGGAAGCGGTTGTGCCAATGGCTCTCTTTAGGGTTCTATGATGCTGTTAATATAAAACCCTTTCCTTATATCCTCAGCATGACCTCACTTGCTCTGATTTGACCATTAGAAAAGCACATTACTCAATATTTCTGAAACAATAAAAGTCCTATAAATCTTTCCAATGGACCCAAATCATTATTGCTAATACTAATACAATTTTCTGTCCACTTTCTTCTGTGGTGAAATTCCTGCATCTTCACTCAGCGACCAGTGGGTCTGCAGCCCTGTTCATCATGGATGGTTGCAAACCCATGACGAGATCCTGGTCCAAACTATATGTTTTGCCATTGTAATAAACAATGATAACGTGATTTGTCTGACAGAAATGGAGCGACGCCTGGGAGCTAGTTCAACATGACCAACCCTCCAACATCATCTACCAACCAATCCCTCCAAATTTTGTGGTGTATTTAAACTGCAATATTTCCCATCTCTTCCCTCTGCTCTGCTTATGCTTTGTGCTTATGCTACTGCCCTGCATCAGCATTTCCTACCTGCTCGTTAAAACCCCACCACCACCCCAGCATCCACCTAGAGGCTCTGATGCGGGCTTAGGATATTCGCCCATCACTTCCCGAAATCTTGCTGTAGCTTGAAGTTGTATTGTAGTTTTACCTCAAAAAGTTTTTGTGCCTTTTCCACGGCTTGTCCGTTTAGTCCAAATTTGGTAGGATGGAGGGATTTTAAATAAATAAATAATAACGGCAAATAAATGACAAACAAATAATAATAATAAACAAAATTAGAAATAATATAAAAGAATAAAAGAGGTATGCTTCCTGCATTTGTACTATGTTGGGCGGATTCTGAGGTGCGGGGAGTTCTGTTCCTCTGGCCTCCAGGCCCCCGTGGCTTCACTCTGTCTCCGGGTCTGAGGGTCGCTCATGTGCCAGGGGGGACTGGGCTATTCTGAGCCCAGCTGTTGTGGGGTGGGTCAGGGCCTGTCTCTATGTGCCGACGATGCTCCGGGGGGTTCTGGTGTTGATTCCGAGGTCTACTGAGCCTATCCTTGCATACTGTTCTCAGTTGGCGGGAGGAATGAATGGGGGTACCTGTCAGGAAAGTGGCACCCTAAAAATGGGCAGCTTCTGCCTCACCCATTGAGTCCTTGCCCCCTCCCTGTCCCGTTGTGTCACACTACGTACCCCCTGGGCCTTGGGGGATGGGTAGGATGGGGGGGGTCGTGCTCTGGCTGTTGCCAGTGGGCCGTGGGGTGCATCACAATGCTCCCTCATAGGCGATGGTCTGGGGGGATGTCCGGGCCTCCCTGGTGTATTGCGGGCTCCGTGTCAAAAATATCCTAGCTCTTAAAAAATGTGTTTCCTAAATTTCTGGATGGAAAGTAGAGACAATGTCTTTGCTTATACATATCAGGATAGTTCTGGTGGAAAAAGAGGATTCTTGTAAACCAGAGGAATTCAAGGAAGGTTTCTCCACCGAAAGCAGAACAACTGACCAAGGTTTTAAACGTATTTGAGGTTGATGCAATTGATGTAAAGGTATAAGAGGATTATTGAAATTAGATCAAGTGTGTCTTCCAATTATATAATAAAAATGTAGCATGTTTTACAAGTGCTTTATTTTTACCCAATACATATAAATACAATAAATTAGTGTGTTGTTGTGTTGAGTGCCTCCCCTGAGACTGACTTTGTCCAATAAACAATAGCTATTTGTGATGGAAAATTAGTCTTTACGGTTTTCACTTAGGGAGTATATGAGACAAGCATATATTCCAGCACCTCATTATGGGGCCACAGCTGATACATTACAGTCATTAAAATTGATATTGCATTTTGTACATCTTGTTTGATTTACAGTTCATATCATAAACATATAGTAAATTCCATATATGGTCAAAGGGGAAAACTGACAGAATGTTTATTTCACTTTGCTGTAACCTTCTGGTTGAACACAAACAGCTAAACTTTCTACTCCTTACATTATCAAAACAGGCCATCATTTTTATTTTCTTTCATTTTGTACTTTCCTCACATCAATACTGATCTGATCATAATCAAAGGGACCATAACTCATAGAAAAAATTTGAAAAAAATGATCCGTCCTATCTGTCCATATATTGGTGCATATCACAATGGACAACTGCAAACTCAAAAGAAGATGAAATACATGAAGAAACTCGCCCATGAAGAAAAAAAAAGTGAGATCAGTGTTTTGTTTTTTTTGTGTTCTGAATAACAGTAATTCATTTTAAATATATTAACTATGTGAATGGCAGTAAATGATGTTTCAAATCCTTTAAATTGAGGTTTCATTAACCCATAAGAATCCAGACACCCTTCTCCTTAATGGAAAAAGGGGGGGATAAAACAGACCAAATGGAAAATATTTCCAAACTCATTTTTGGTATGATGCCACTTGTAAAAGATCGGTGACATTACATGTGTTCTGCATTACTGCAATTATTGTGTATAACACATAACTGTTATTGTACTCAAGGAGAGGGTGAATGGATTTTTCCACCTTTTTTTTGTGCACTTCATGTGCTTCGGAGAAAATACAATTATTAATCAATACCCTCCAGAAAAAGACAGAAAGAAATTATTGTACAAAATTATTTGTATTTAATGAAATTGAGATAAGGTATTGGGAAAAGGTTGGTTATATATTTCTGAGACAAGAGAAAACAGACTCACTACATCAACTTTTGTGTAGAAAACACTGTGCCTACCAGAAAGGTACAGTGTTTTCCAAACAATAACCCATGGTTCAACCCAGAAGAAGAGGGCTTTTGGATCATGACATGGTGGTGCAGAAGAGGATCCAAAAAGACTTCAAGGGGAAGGACAGGGAGGTGAAGGGTGTACACAGGAAGAAGATGGAGGAGCAGCTGCAGCAAAATAATGCAAGGGAGTTCTGGAGAGGGCTGAAAGTGATCCCTGGACATGGCAAGAAAGTGGAAGAGGTCTTGAATCTGGTGATCGGGGCTGTGGGAATACATTCAATTCTTTAATATCTTTGATGTATCTGCCTCCCCCTATCACCAATGTACAGAGCAGCCGTGTCTCAGTAGGTGGGTTTACATGGGACACTTTTCTCCTTTCCGAATTAAGCCCTTCCGCATTGCAACGTCGTTCGCCTGTTTACATGACTTGTGATCTTTTCCGACCCGTTGTTTACATGCATCGACTCACCTAATTGGGAATGCTTTCTGAAAAGCGCAGACAATCCACAATCCCATTCAAAAGGTGGCGATAATGCTTCGGTGAGTTGGGTGCAGACCGCCAAATTCCCACCAGAAGAAGAATACGACAAAAAAGGCAAGCGCGGAAGTGACTTTTCACCCCCACACACCACCTAACTGGATCCAACCCCCACTGCTAACCTCACTCCCTCCATGACAAAGATCAGGTGTGGAGAAAGAAAGGCTGCTGGTCCAGACGGTCTCCGCTCCAAACTGCTCAGAGATTGTGCAGACCATCTATTTCCGGAAAGTCACCGGATGGTCAAAAAGTCTTTGGGGCCGATCAAAAGTCATTCTCCATACTCTTCCGAAACTCCTCCAGCACCCAGGTTTTTGCTTCCGCTACTGCGGGTAGACCAAGACTGCTTCAGTAGACCCTTGGGCTAACCAAGTCCAAATGGCCTCCTTCTTGCCCAAAACCAATCGTCCATGCCAGGGGTTAGCACGACCCGGTATTCTCCATTGCCTGCGGCCCGTACGGTATTTCGCCTGACCCCAACGCCCATCCCTGCAGGTTGTGAGTCCACAGGGTGGTGGTTCCATGAAATCCATCCAGGTGGGCCCGGTCGAGGCACATGGAAAAAGGCACTCGCCAAAGACTTATTTTAAACAAAAACCTATTTTGGAAAATTTGAAGAGAGAGAAGCTCTTGAGGGGGGAGCTCTTGCCTCTACAAAAGTTAGTTATGCACTGTATTTTCTCACAACTTGTTCTTCACGTTCTCTTCAAATACACAGTGATTAAAAAGTAAAAAATGCAGTAAAAACAACAATGCAACAACAAAATATCAGGAGCTGCATCAAAAGGCTGCCATCTTGGAACTCATTGATCAATGCAGGCTATATTAAAATAAGGTCTATAAGTTAAATAATTTGCGTAATTCATCTCAGGTTCCATCACAGAACTAAAAAGAGGAGAGGAGAGTCTGTGCTTCAACATTGATTCGTTCAATCATACATTTTCTGCAACAGGTCATACATTCAATGAAGCTGATTTTCCAGAGACATTCTTTATTGTCATTAATTGATGTCAGTTAACATGTTTTTCTTCACTCTGCATTCATTCTGATGAACAGAAGCAGCAAACACACCATCTGGTGGTCATAGAAGTTGGAATTTCTGGTCAAATATCAATGTAATTGCCTGTAATTTGCAATTTTTTTTAAATTCAGCATCATTTGATACAGTTAATTCATATCAGCCAAGGTTTGCAGAACATATTACATTATTATTTTATTATTACATATATTTGGTTGACAATGACAATTCTAAACAAATAATTGAATGATAATGAATGATAGTGACTCTTTTTGAAATAAATAACATAATAATTGTGAGCGAACTAAACAAAAACTGCTTGATTATATATATTTTATATGTATATATTTTAGAGATTAAATGTACTATTTCTGACTCTTATTTAATTGCTGTTTTCTTACCATATATATTACTTTGAGGTTGAAGTTACTTAAATTAATGACTGGCTGATATTGTTTTTATTATTATGGTATTTAATTATTTATTTTAATATCCGTTTGAAGTGTTTTTTTTTAATAAACCATTTTGTGACTTAGAAGTATTAATTTCATATTTATTTGCTTTGTTTATTAATTTGTTTATGTTAGACATAATATCCCTTTATGTCAAATGATGTGCACTTACACATATGTTGCCCCCCACCTATTTGGCCCTGCAGATACTTGAATGCAAATTGGGAGTAGAGAAAGTAAATCTTGGCGCAAGAGGGTTGTTACAGCTTAATCCGGGACACGTAGTGTATAGGGCGGTAATGACATTCCTAAGAAATACCGGGCTATTAAAGGATAATGCAGCAGGTAGAATCCATTCCGATCAATACTCCAGAGCAGAAGGTGGCGGTAATGCTCACAAGATGTTGTTTTCCAACCGCAGTAAAGTTACAGTACAAGAGGAGGAAGACTAAGAAGGAGAAGAAGAAGAGGAAGAAGAAAGAGAAGAAGAAGAACAAGAAAAAGAAAAAGAAAAAGAAAAAAAAGAAAAGCAAGAAAAACAAGAATTAGAAGAAAAGGCAAGAGCCAAAGCCAGAGCCCTTGTTTTTGGTTTGCTTTATGCTGATAGACTTTACAGAGCTTACTCTGCTTTGACGCTGAAGAGAAGGACGCTGATATGAAACCGCTAACAGGTTAGTAAACCTTATTCCGAAACGTTAAGATTTAAAAAAAAGGGGTTGACGCTAATTAAAGTCAGTTTGTTTTGGCGTATGCTAGAATACCGTTGCAATGTCTTATAGGCCTGCATACTCGTTTAACCTAACAAAAACAACCAATCCCACTGTATATGACAACATGAGCAATTATATGGCCGAGTAGCAGTAACTGTGCTTGCTTTTTACATATTTACCGGGGAACCAATCACATATTTTGTTGCTATACAATTCTATCAATGTCTAAAACTGTGTATTTAAATCCCAAAACATATCGCAATTTATATAACATGACCTAATATGAGGGTGCATTCATCAAGTGAAGTAACTCATATAGTTGTTGTCAACATCGTACAAAAAATTCTAATTAAGAAATTATAAGTTGCATCAGTGTCCTCCATTCTTTTTGTGAGACTAGATATATTGTTTGGATATGTTATAAGAAAAATGACCAACCTTATGATCATCTTTTCATGCAACACAGAAAATAAAAAAAAAGACAAGATGCCATTCTTAGTCTTTGTTAATATGCACAGATCAGCCATAACATTAATAACAGTTGCCTCATATTGCTCAGGTCAACCCTTTTTTCCCCACTGAAACAACTCTGCAAAGCACTTTTCCAGTAATTTGTACTGCTGAAACTCTTTTGTGGATTCAGACAAGTTCTAGTCTTCGCTACCCACGCACATCAATGATCTTGGACATTCATAGCCCTGCTTTTCTTACTTATACCACATTTGCAGGTACTAAATTACTTCAGACTGGGTATACCTAACGAGACCTGCAGTTCTGAAGAGGCGCTGAGTTGTTTATATGTCAAAATGTGTCCTTTGTCGAAATAGCACCGATCCTTTTGCTTTCCGATTTCTCCTGAAGAACATGTTGCAGATAAACAAAGATAACAATGCAGATAGATGAACAACAACAGTATATCAACACTACATTAATTGAAACCTGCAAAGCATTATCTGAAACTCAATCTGTCATGGTTTTGTATTTTTTTGAGTCGTTCCATCTTTTGAACGTACAGACATTTTTTTAATGACATGACACATCGGTAATAGTGTTTTGTTTTCGTTGGCTTGCCTCTTTACTAGCCTGAGCTTTCACTTTCATGCTTTCGTCGTACTTCATTCTGTGCTGTCTCGGGTGCTGGTACAAATTTGTCGTGTTGCCACATGATGTAACTTTAAACATGCATGTTTTACACAGCAACTCGTTCTGCTCTTTGTCACCAAGGCCTGAATCCAAAATAACGCCATATAACAGAGGTCGCGTTCTTTTTGGCCACAAGTTCACCGCTGTCAGCCTGCCCGTCGGCATGCATCTCCCACTTTTTGTGAACGCCAGGTATTCACGTGACCATATACGATGCTAGCATTAGTCACCTCAAGGAAACTGATTGGCCATATCTTTATTTTCACCAACAGAGAGTAGTGAATCACGTTTTGTCACACATGTTTATTTAATTAAATCATAGCCTTTTGTTATCATCTAATTGCACAGGCTGAAATCGCGAATGCGATTCGACTAATCGTGCAGCTCTACATGAACTACAGCAAAACTTGTTTAGCCTCAGCTTATGTTACGACGAATGGGGTCTGGGCTTCTAAGAGCATGGCCTTATGGTTATCTTTTAAGTATATACCTTGGGTTTTGTTTATGGTAGTTGCAAAGCGTTAATTAGCTGTCCTAAGTTCAGTTCTAGGCTCAATGCTAAGTTAGTGACTTAGTGCTTATTATGAGATCTACTGAGTAGATCGTTAAGGCTATAAATCCAAAAACAGACCCTTTAACAGTGGTTTAATCTGCTACACACAGATAGCGCATTGCACTTCTTTTTATTTCATATGTATATTAAGTGTAATATGATGTAAAGTGAATGATACGATTGTTGCGATAATCATGATCTTAATTCTAAGCCAAAAATTGTTTTTCTCTCATTTTAGCCAGAATCGCCCAGCACTAGCCCTAACTCTTGGTGGCCACAGACCACTTGTCTCTCTTCATCTTCCTGACTGATTTTTCTCTTGTATAGCATTTGCTAGTGTCTGCGATATTTTTGTGCATATTTTTAACCAAATTGTCAAAAAAAGACTGATGAGTGTACAGCGTCCTCTACTGGGACCTGTGCTTAGGAAACAGCAGAATTGCCTAGGTTACAAGTGTAAAAATAAATAATACATTTAATTTATATGGCACTCTACATTTGGATCAAATCTCAAAGTGCAACAAAGTAAAAGCAGATAAAAGAATCAATAAAAATAAAATAACTATATAAAAGCCTGACCATAAAGCAGCAATGTTAATTAAAGTTATAGGTTCTGCTAGAAAGGAAAGTTTAAGTCCTTTTTTAAATGTGTCAGTCGTCTGTGGAGCCCTCAGATGGTCAGGGAGGGCATTCCACACACGAGGGGCAGCAGAACAGAAGGCCCGATCACCCATCGTGCTGAGCTTAGTCCGGGGAAGGAGGAGGCGGTATGAGTGGGTAGAACAGAGGGATCGTGTTGAGGTCAGTGGGGTGAGTAGTTCTTTCAGGTAGGTGGGTGCGTTGCCATGGATGCACTGGTGAGTGAGGAGAGAGATCTTATAATCAATCCTGGTGGAGATAGGAAGCCAATGAAGGGAATGAAGAACGGGGGTGATGTGTTCGTGTTTACGAACTCTCATCAGGATCCTTGCAGCACTGTTTTGAACATACTGAAGTCTTTGAAGACTTTTATCAGGGATCCCGGTGAGAAGTGCGTTACAGTAATCCAGTCTGGAGGAGACGAATGCGTGGACCAGCTTTTCAGCATCACTCAAGGTGAGTGAAGAACGGAGTTTGGAAATATTTCTGAGATAATGAAAGGAGATCTTGCAGATGTGTTTGATGTGGGATTCAAAAGTGAGTTGAGGATCAAATCTTACGCCGAGGTTGGTGACTGATGAAGAGAGGGGAATGTCGTGCCCAGAGAAGGTAATACTGGTTATGGAAGAAGACTGGGTCTAATGTGGGGTGCCAATTAAAATGCTTTGGTTTTGGAGCTGTTGAACTGGAGAAAGTTGTTTTTCATCCACACCTTTATCTCCTCCAGACAAGCGCGGAGAGTTGACAGGGGAGATATTGTAGACCCATTCTCTTCACAGATAACAGAAGGTTCACACTGAGCCCATGTGATAGATGTGAAAGAGTCCGGAGACACCATATTAAACAATATGCTACCTGAAAATTCATCCAGCAGAACTGGGTGGCAGGTCTTAAGGGACCTCTAGCGCCTCCCAGAGGGCATCAGAGTGAACAGGTGGTGGCCAGTGTGAGATAAGTCATGAATAACATTTGTGGCTTGCCACAGATATTGGGCTTTGTATATGTTAGTGTGTTTCTGATGTCTTGTGCTGACTTAAAATTTTTCTGCAGTGCGTTTTTGTTAACCACATTGCAGCTTGTGAACCAGACCAGGATGTCATGAGAGCAGACACTTGCAACAGAACACATGTAAGAGGACAGCAGCATCTGCTGAGACTTTAACGGCATCAATCGGCCCGCAATCACCCCTTAAAGTAGGGCAGAGGGTCAGACTTGCTTTGTTTTTTCCATCTTGCCAGCTTGGCACAAGCCAAGATGCAATTTATCTAGACCTTACATACTCTCTTACAGCGGTGATGTGGTATGATATAACCACTGTTTTTCAGGGACTCAATGTCTTCCTCGTCCAAATACCTTATGAGAGTCTGCTCAGATCCACTTGGGGGCCGGAGCAGTACTCTTTTCTTTCTTTTTTCCAAGCAGTTCCAAGGATTTTCTGTTTTGTACCCCACCTAGTTGGGGTAATTCAGGTGTTAATCGTTATCGCCTAATTGGATGTGTAAACAGTTTGCTCTTTCCTGAGAAATTTCTTATCATATTTGCAACAAGTGTACCTGAGGTGTCAATATATTAAATATTCATTTATACTCAACTTGCAAGTTCTTTAAAAAGTCTTAATTGGTCGGTTTTTTTTTCAAATTCAGTTTTTAAATTGTTTTGGGTTGAATTATGAGCTATGAAAGCGTTGTTGTCAACGTGTTTCTCATTTTTGTTCAATTAACATTTAAAGCATTGTGAAAATGTATCTGGCCCCTTACTCAGCTCTAAAAAGTGAAGAAAAAAATAGCATCTAATAAAATACAAAACGAAGTCTAGCAAAACTCACGAAAACTAATCCATGTTGTCACATGTTGAACTCTGCTTGTTCTTTCTGTAGTCAATGGGTGCTGTCACGTTGCCTCCACCTTAGGAAGTCGTGAGGCTGCCAAGCCCTGAAAACTCGGCAGGGTGATTAATCCTTAGTTGTGACTGTAGATACAATATATTCACCCGCGTCAAGGATTGTTTCTTTCATCAAAAGAACGGCATACTGCCTCATCAAGGTTAACGGGCTGTCCCCCCTCATTGGGCTCCAACCAAAATAGGCACAAATTGGGGACGTGCTTTTGGCTTACTGACAAGGTTCGTGGCATTGTTGAACCAAATACTGCCAATTTACGGACACACCCTGAATGGGCATTACCAATTGTCCACTCTAAGAAGGCAAATAAATTGTGAAGAAGGCCGTTCATCATGTTTCTATCTTTAACGCTATTTATTGAGTGTTAATCTACTCTACTGAATATCAACTGTAGTTATTACAAGTTCTCAAACCTAGAAAGAGTTAATAGTAATTATACATTCACGCAAAGAAAACCCTCTAGGACAGTGGTTCTTAACCTTATTGGAGGTACTGAACCTTGCAAGCTTCATCAGTGCATTCATCGAACCCTTCGTAATTGGAAAAATAAAATATGATTTCTTCAAAACATAGGTATATATTGTATATATGCACAAAATTAACCATGCATCAGTTGCACACAAAATCACTGTGTTCAAAGAACAAAACCAACAAAACACGAATTTCACACAAAAACATAACTCAATGAATATTTACTGCAAATCAATGTGACTCGGCTTCACCTTGGCAAGGGCCACTCTCATATAATTTTTGCAACAAAGTCTGTTCCTTTTCTTAGTCTTCATGTCTACCATCCTCGAAAAGGATTGCTCGCAAAGATACGTTGTAACAAAGGGTGTGAGTATCTCAAGGGCTTTCTTAGCAATAAGAGGGTATGGTACGATTTGGTGAGACCAAAACGTTGAGAGAGTTGTTGTTCTGAAGAGTTGCTGTTGAAGCTGGCTCTGCTGAAGTTCAATGATTTCGTCGAGGTATTCATCGTTGACATCTGCTGTCGCAACACTAAACGTGAACGGCTGTCTCACCCTTGCTGGATATGACTCTCTGGTGGGGAAGTATCCGTCGAGAGACTTTGCAAGCTCATCTTAGTACATGGCAATTGCTTGCTTCAGCTCCCCAGGTACAGAAATGTCTCCAATTCCAGGCACGTCTTCTATCTAACTTACACAGTCGTCCAGCAGGGGAAAGTTTGCGAAGTTATCATTCTCTGTTCGTCGTTTCCATAAAGGTAGCTTTTTATTTTTAAACACCTTCAGGTTTTCTTCTGCTTCGATGGTGTTGACTCTACCGCCCTGCATCTGTCGATTGAGATGATTGAGAGCATCGAAAATATCGGCCATGTACGCCAAAATGAGAATGAACTCAATCTGCGTGACAATGTTGGTACTCTTGCAAAAACAGGGCTAATTCCACATGCATGGCAAAAACACGATTCAGCACCTTTCCCCAGGATAACCACCGGACGTTAGAATGGTACAGAAGTACCTCGAATTCAGAGCCCATTTCCTTACACAGCTCTTTGAAGATGCAGTGCTTTATAGCACTATTTCGCACATAGTTCACACATTCAACAACAATTTTTAATACTTCTGCCAGTTTTGGAGGCAAGGTTTTTGTTGCCAACGCATGTCTGCAGAACACAGTGCGTAACTATTCTGGGGCTGATAGTGTCATTTGAAAGAGGAATTTGGGATAACTTTTCTTCAGCAGCTTTTCCCAGCATGATATTCGCCATCTTCAATGCAGCTGGTTTTACGAGTGTTTAATAATAATAATAATAATACATTTAATTTATAATGCACTTTACATTTGGATCAAATCTCAAAGTGCTACAAAGTAAAAGCAGATAAAAGCATCAATAAAAAATAAAATAATAACTATATAAAAGCCTTACCAAAAA
>VRLP01008292.1:0-17344 GCA_009660295.1 Lophius piscatorius
GAACCTGGACTGTTTCCCTGTATGAACCTGGACTGTTTCCCTGTATGAACCTGGACTGTTTCCCTGTATGAACCTGGACTGTTTCCCTGTATGAACCTGGACTGTTTCCCTGTATGAACCTGGACTATTTCACTGTATGAACCTGGATTGTTTCACTGTATAAACATGGACTATTTCACTGTATGAACATGACCTTTTTCACTGTATGAACCTGAACTGTTTTATTATGATCCTGGACTGTCTCACTGTATGAACATGGACTGTTTAATTTTTTATATAATTATTATTATATTTTTTATTGATGCTTATATCTGCTTTTACCTTGTAGCACTTTGAGATTTGATCCAAATGTAAAGTGCGTTATAAATTAAATGTATTATTATTATTATTATTATTATTATTGTTATTATTATTATCATATGGACCTGGACTGTTTCCCTGAATGAACCTAGACTGTCTCACTGTGTGATCATAGAATGTTTAATTATATGAGCCTGGATTATTTCACTGTATGAACCCTGACCGCTTCATTGTATGAACCTGGACTGTTTCACTGGAGGAACCTGGACTTTTTCTCAGGATGAACATTATCAGTCAGAGTATCTTCCAGTATCAGCCAAGTTGCCATGGTTAGTCATAGAGTTTTTTATACATCTAGTGAATTCTCATTGATTCCAAAGATTTTTTTTTTTGTTTTATAAATTGACGGCAGAGTCGTTCCATTTGTCACATTTTGATAAGTCATTTGAATAAGGGCTGTAAAAGCTGTTACACTGGAAACATGGCAAAAACGGAGTCCCGACAAAAACATAGAAAGAAGCAGAATAGTAATGAGTGTGCCGAAGAATTGGCACGGGAGAGTGCACAGATTGGGAGCAGGGTTTAAAGATGCCGAGAGGCAAAGGCAGGAAATACAAAGGGGAGTTTGATTAGATTACACGGGGAGAGATATCACAAATGGGAGAAGACAAGAGACAGACAACAAAACAAATGGGAGGAAGAGAGGAAGGTGGGATGGACAGACAAGGCAGGATTAGGAGAGAGAGGGAGATTTAAGAGAAACTGGAGGCAATCCATGCTCAAAACATTTATTTTTCTGCAGGCTAAGCCCTGCAGAAAAATGCATGCAGGATGCATGCAGGATGATAATGAATATGGAGCACTCCTTTTATCGCTCATGCTGATTCAATTTTGCCAGAGTGAGTCTCCAACAAAAGAATACTGATGGGAACAAGATTAGTAAAAACTGAAGAGCATCACTCTGTCCAAAAAAGAAGAGCTAGTGTAGGTGTGTGTGGGTGGTTGTGGAGGTGAATGTGTGAGCTGACGGATGGGCTGTGTGTGTGTATGTGTGTGTGAGAGGGAGTTTTAACTTTGTGTACTTTAAATTCTTCGGAGAAATACTTAAACTTCTTTTCATTTCCTTCACTTTCTTTATTTTTCATTCCAGGATTTATGCTCAGCTAGGGAACTTCAAGCTTAACCCTGGTTCACTTTTTATTAAGGAACATTGCCATGGTAACTTCTGCTGCATATAAAAACTGGCTACCGGAGCCTTAGCGTTGGATCATAATGTACCAAAGTACCACCTACTGAGCAATCAGTCCTCTGGAAAATCAATCATTCAAAGACGATGCTAATGCCGTTGAGAGGAGTGTGGGAGGGCCCACTCCCATCTACTTTCATCTCTTCCTGTCAGAGTCCATTCTCTCTGCTTTGGTAAGCACATGTTCTCATACAATAGAGGCTGATTAGAGAACTGTGTTTGAACCCATAGGATATGGAAAGCACCACCGTGAACTGCCCTTTAATATTTATCTGGTGTAAGTTGCCGCCAGGGTGGCAGCTACATTTTTAAAACCCAAGCTGTACTAATGTATCTGTAATTAAATATAAATAAATCGTATATTAGTCAGTCACTGACTAAGTCCAGGAAAGATCCGAAGAAGAGGATCTACTCACACCCTTCAAACAGTAGCATATAATCCGAACCAACCAAACAGACAACTAACTAACCAACCAAGCAAACAATCCACTAACTGACTGACCAACCAGCCAGCAAAACAACTAACCCAACGTCCAACTAACCAACCAACCAGCCAGCCAACTAACATACCTACTTACCAGCCAGCCATCCTTATGTCTGTCTGAACGACCAAACAAGCAGCCAGCCTCACAACCTACCAACATAACGATAAATAGTAACAATACTACTATTAATCATCATCTTTTAATCATTTTACTGTGATATTTTTTCTTCTCAAAACAATTTACTAATATTAATATATATTTGCATATGTTTATTTTGTTATGCTTCTGCTTTTGTCTGGAGAGTTTAAATTTACGCCCCTCCCTGTATTCTAAAAATCCCTAACCGACTGGACCGGCGATGATTCTCTAAAGCTGAAGGGGGCCGTTCACTAGAGGGAGGTCCCGAATCTTCTAGGCAGCCAAAGACTATTCGAGGAACTAGGCGTTGAAGGAGGCGATGGAATGTATTATCAGCATCACGGGTGGTGATTATCTTATATTTGAGTGACTAGTCTTGTCTTGTCTTTAGACAACTGTTCCTACGAGGATTAGAACTCCACGAAACCAGCAACGGATCTCTAAGTTTAGCAGACTTGAGGGTCCCTTTTATACAAACATCACCATATGTAACTTAACCTCAAAGCCCCATGGTGAGCTTTAACGTTGAGGCCATTTACGGTAATGGTTGCTGAGGTTAAAGTAAACTGAACATTAATTAAGGTAAAGACCTTTCCTGTAATGTTCTACCTTCTACCGTATTTGCCTCTGGGGAATTTACACATTGGGCCCAGCGTTTGTCGACTGTGTTTGCCGATGTGAGGCAGACAGGAAGTCTAAACACATTTACGAACCTTGCAGACCTTGTCTGTTCATCAGATTTACACCATCTGTCTCCCTCTCAATCTAGAGGAAAAGAAAATTCTTATGCAACCAATTTGGCTGTCTGCTACCCCTGAGGGATGTAAAGTCCTCTGCTGCATTCCCAGCACCATTAGGTCCACAGGGAAGATTTACGGCGTCATTCAGATTGTTGACACTCCTTAGGTTTCACAGCTGATATCCGGAACTTCACCATGAAATATAATGTGACCATGTACTAGAGATTATGGTAAATTATGGCAAAAAAAAAACAAGAAAGAAGAACATGAAATAAAATCACAGAACATCACAAAAACATTTACAGTGAAATCAACAGTATTTCCAACATCTTGTGTCTGTAGAAACAAAGGGATGTTAAAGTTTTTATTTTACTGTACATTTTTTAGACAGAATGATATTTTAACAGTAATTATTTGCTTGTGATAATTACTGTGTTCTACATGATCAATCTATCTTTTACTGTAAATTATGAAGAAGCTTAAGTGCTCTTGTTCTGATGACCTGACATTCTACCGGCACAGAGATCATCTTATATATGTTATAAGTGTAGCTGAAAGCAATATTTGCATAGCTCTTAGTCTATTCTTTACACTGATTACTTTACCGCACTCTTCTACTATACTTTGACTGTACAGTAGGGTAGCCTAGATAATTGTATAAGTGTAGCGTCAAATTGCTACATTATCGCATTTCAATGGAAAAATCGAGGTCGCTTTATCGTTGTCAATACTCTAAATTGTCCCTCGCAAGTCGATGCTCATTTGTTACATCAGTACATTTGGACCTCGCCACAGAGCAGAATCCTCTGTCCATGTTTCAAGATACAGCCGATGAGTAGCCGACATCTCCGCAGAGCCCTGATAACCATGACTGGGGCTGGTCCAAGCCAAGGTGACAGTCAACAGTCAAGTCTGGTCCGGTCTGTCCTGTAGTGGTACTGATCCTGTAATGACCCGTACTAACCTGCTGTACCAGTTACCCATCTAGGGTTCTTTAGCCTCTTCCCCATACTAAGGTGAGTTTCATAATTTTGTATTTTTTTATTTATTTAGATAGTGCTAAGTAGTCTCAGATTGTGGTTTTACATCTTTTATGAAAATGCAATTTGGTTATTATGGGTTTTAGGGGTCATCAGGAATCAATACATTTTTTTGTGCAAGTTCGTCAGTTGCTAAACATTGGATTTGCGAGATTGTCATGCGCAATTTGACAAATCACGACTATATAGGGTACCCTGGTGTACCATATAGTACAGCTTGTTCATTGTTGTCTTGCACATATCTTGTTTTGCTTGTTTGTCTTGAATCATGCATGAAATGAAGTCATACGTCAATACCACATGCAGCAGCATCGCACTGGAGAAGCATTTTTCATCTCACGGTGGTCTTGTACGTGACTGAAATGACAAATCTGTCTACTGACTCTTGAAAACTGTCTGTCTGGTGGCCTCCTAGACTCTATGAGTATTTATATAGTCTTTTCTTTTCTGACCCAACCTTCCCCATTTATCCGGGCTTGGGACCGGCAGTACACTGATTTGTGACCCCTTCCCAGCTGGGTTCTATGCATTAAACACCTATTGAAGGTTAAACACCTGACCACCCTCCAGTTAGTTAGAACGGAGGATGCCATTAAGATAATTGTTTAGTGGCAAGGAAAAGCTCTCCAAATTAACAGTGCAGAACGTCAGACACCCGCCAGTTTCGAAGTAATCAATCAATTATAAGGAGCAGCACATGACGTGGATGGCGTGTCAGAAAAAGTTATAGTCAAAACTATCCAAATCAAGAAGTACACAATGCAACAAAAAACCCAAACCTCAGGTGTTCAGGTGGTAAAGCATCCTTGGTTTTATTAATTCCAATAAAAGCAGCTCACAAGACTCATAATATAAACCTTCAAGGGAATCATGTGGATCCTTGTGACTATAAAAAAAAATTATTATATCCTTTATTTAACCAGGTAAAGTCCTCACTGACACTAAAAATTTGTCTCAGTGACCTTGCCAAGAGAGCGGCATAGAAATTACTACAACAATAAATAGACATAGTAAAATATATACATAAAACTCATGCACTACAAATGTGAGAATACACAGAATCAAAGACTAAATTTAATCAGGTGCAGAATGATTACAGTGAGATTTCAGAAAAAATCATATTGACAAATATTTTCCTCATTGTTCACAATTCTAAAAACTCCCACAGTAACCCATCTGCTCCTGTCGGTAAACTGTTTCAGATTAGATGAGTTGATGCATGGAAAAAACTGGGTCGGGAAAGATCACAGGTCATGTAAACAGGCGACCGACATTGCAATTCGGAAAGGCTTAATTCGGATAGGAGAAAAGTGTCCGATATAAACCCACCTACTGTCCTGCTAGTGCCGGTCCTGAGCCCGTATATAACAAGAGGGTTTGCATCAATATGTGCATTCGACGTAAAAGCTGTGTCGAATCAATATACAGACCTCAAAACTGATTCAAAACCGGATCGGTCAGGGCTCGGGTTAACAAATACCGTCATTGGTACTGTTAGCCAGCAGGATACCGGCATATGGATGGAAACAGATGATCTGCTGTAGCGACCGTGAAAGGGAACATCAGATAGATGAAGAAGTTCAAGAGATGAGGAGGAAGCAGACCCTGAATAGCCTTATAAATTGGAGTAGGCCAGTGGGTCCGTCTGCGAGTGGACAATTGGACCATCCAACCGTAGCAGTGACGGTTGAGAGACAGGAAGTCTCTCAGAAAATTGATTTCAAAATCCTCTTTGTTTACAAAGCACTAAATGGTTCAGGACCAAAATACTTAATACTCCGAACTTCTGCTATGTTTTGAACCATCCAGTCCTCTCAGGTTGTCTGAATCAGGACTGCTCAGTGTCCCCAGAGTCAGAACTAAACATGGAAAAGCAGCGTTCAGTTTTTATGCACCAATTATTTGGAACTAACTCCCAAAAAATAGCAGGAAAGCTAAAAACGTTCTTATTTGCTGCCACCATTTATTAAATCGTACCTTTTAAAACTGAATTTTGCGTGAGGTCGAAAGACCTCAGACAGCTGATTTTCTACCATTCCATTTTTTAAAATTTTTTTTTAGTTTGTTTACAATTTTCTTATTTTTCTTAATGTTTTTATAGCTGTCTTAATTAAGTCGTAATGTTCTTGATTGTTTGTGTAAAGCATTTTGATTCACCCTGCGGCTGAAATGTGCTCTTTAAATAAATTTGCTTCGCCTAACAAGTTGTCTATTAGCCTCGAAAGAAAGGCAAGACTTGATTCTAAAGTAAAAACTATATTTCACTTTCTTCTTTTAGAATAAATCTTGTTTCTCCCTCAGGTGCTTCCATAAACAGCAAATCACTATAGTCCATTATAGTAAAAAAAAACAGTTCTGTTTTCCTTGCCAGAAGGGAGAGACTTGATGTATTCCAAACAAGAAACCTATTGAGGTTCAGTTAAAAAAAAAGAAAAAGAATCTACTAGTTGTTACTTACAATTCTTTCCTATTGTTATTTTCATTGAAACCCAATCTCAGGATGGTCTAGACCCAGCACATTACAATCAAACAATTCTTGCAAGTAAAGACAGGAGACGCTGACATCGAAGGATCAAAGAGCAACGTCACTATGAACGTTGCTTGTCCCTGTGGTTTCTGACACCTCAGACAAACCACGGGGATTGCTCCAAATTGAATTTGGTGAGGTCAAGAGGTGGCACTTCCTTTCATTGCTAATGAACAGACATGGATTCTGATTCTGAATATATACGTTGAATTAAAGTGAGTGACCTTCATCTGGATGTGAGGATAATTCACTGGTGTAAAACGGTAAAATATTGTCCTGGCGTTTAATAGTTCGACTTTTAAATACAGACACATCCCATTTCCTCAGAAGCTCTCCCGGATCATCAGTTACCCTCTGCCTATTTCAAATGAAGATTACCCATGTTTTTAGAATTGAATCAATAATTTCTCCGTCTCTCTATGGACTCTGTCTCTCTCTGTCTCTGAATTAGTTGCTTCAATTAGCCACAGTCCTCTCATTTGTAGAGCGTTAAATGTGTTTGTTCAGAGGTGAGGCTCCTCTGTAATTCCATCTCCTCTGTATAAATACGCATTTGTTCCTCTTCATTATTTGCTCTCAAAGTCCAGGGAAGATACTAAGCTAATCTTATTAAAGCTGATTCAACACATACCTAAATGTGGTGCAGATGATGATGATGATGTTGGAGGTGATGGTGATGAGAGACAGGAACATGTTGATGGTTACACACGGACAGAGGATCCTTTCTCAGAGGTGATGCTGACGGAGAGGATGAGCTCCTACCTCCAGGGGTGCAGCTTTGGCCTTGCAGGTATCAATCGCCGTCTGATCGGACACCGCTGGAATCTGTGGGAGGAAGGACTGTTCAGTTTGGGCTAACTACACCCAGCATGAGAGCGGCAGCCATTAAAACCCAATTCAGACAGCAAACATCCATCTAGATAACGACAGTCTGAGAAGTTTAGCGTTTATCTTGTTAGCATTTAAAAGTATTGAACCCCCTCCTGATTTCTTCCATTCTGGTTTGAATCTCAGACTAAACTGTGTCAGACTTTCACTAAATGTAGCTTCTAACACCTTAATCCTCAGTGTGAAAAGGTTCTTGTAACCCTTAACTTCATATCTACTTGTTCCACCCTCAGCAGGAGGGTTTTTTAAAGAGGCCTGCACTTCCTTGGATGTTTTCTTCAGATCTTCTGTGACTGAGCAAAGTGAAGGCTCATTCCCTGAATGAACCTTCATTTTGCTTTTGGACAAAGTTTGGAAGTTGTTCCACTTCTGTGCAGTTCACTATTATCCATGCCTTCTACATTTGTAGATAATGTGTGTCAATTTGGATCTGTGTAGTCCCAGAACCTTTGAAACAGCTTTGGAAACCTTCCCAGAGTGGTGGGTTCTAATCACCGTCTGGAATTTCTTTTGATTTTGGCATTGTGTTCTACCAGTGAGACCTAGGAGCAAATCCAGCTTCTGAATAGAAGTTCTACTGAAGTGAGGATTTTGTTGAACAGGGCTGGGAGTGATCAGGTCTGGGTGGGTCTAGTCTTGCTGGAACTAGTTTGGATTTAGCTCCTAAGGGGGCGGAGCCTATTTCACACAGACCTAGCTGGAACCTTTTTGTTTCAATTATTAAAATTATCATTCAAAACATGATATTTGTGTTGATTCAGGTTGTTTTATGTTGAATTTTGTTTGGAGATCCAACACAGTTCACTGAGAAACCAGGCGGAGGTCAAGCTGACTTATTATGTGTGCCTCCTGTCATTTTCACATTTCTGAGAATTTATTCCAAAAACTCCCAAAAGCACAAATCTGAACTTGTTGCACTCTCTACATGTAGATGGAAAAATCCCCCCACCATTATTAAATCTCAGAATAGAAGGTTGTCAAAAGAAGGAGCCCCCTGATCCCCTTCTTTTGAAAACACAAATTGTTGCAGCTGTTTTTAAGAATCGAATGTTGTTATTTTTCCAATTTTATGCTCTGCTACCCTAAGCTGTGCCGCTGGTGACTCAATTTGATTGTGCGAGGCAGAAATGATGTCATCAAATATCAGAATTGACTCCAGCTGCCAAGCAAATCACAGACGGCTTGGTTTTCCCACTGGCCTTTTTTTCTCTCTGCTGAAGAACAATCAACACTGAACCCGTTTGTACAAAAAAAAAAAAGAGGGCAGATTTGGATGAATCACTAAATTCATAGTCAGGTGACTCTCGGCTGACATTGCAGCCCAAACGGCGTGTGGTGTTGACATTATCAGCTCAGTCCATTATGTTTTCTCTCCTCACAGACAAAGAGAGAGACATTGAAAGGTGGAGAAGGAGAGAGGGATAGAGATGGCACTTCATTAATGTATGGATGGACTCCCTCCGTCCTCGGCTGCTGAACTGGGTCAGCGGGAGGCCACCCGTCTCATCAGTCTCCCCGCCCTCTGTGCTTGGATGCGTTGACCGCATCGTGTGAGAGCAATTATATTTATTGTTACCCACCAGAGACGACCAAACGCTGTTATGGGATTAATGCAATGAATTCAGTTTTAGTTATTACCCAGCTTTCATGTTACCAACTTGAGACAAATGCTGCAATATTTTATAACAGCTAAACAACCCAATTGACACCAGGAGAACGTTTTCTTCAGCCTCCATGATATGCAGCAGGATTTTGACTTTCCCTCACCTCTCCTCAAGGTTTGGCTAGAGTCACGCTGTCGTTCCTGACAACAAGGGTATTATCCTCGAAAAGGCCCTAATCCCTTTGATTGAATTCTTCAATTTAAATGTGATGTTATTGCCTAGAAACCATTTTTTTGTTAATCATGATCTATAGAAATAGGACTCCTCAAGTCGATTTATGCGCACCAGCCCACTTCTCCTCAGGGACAGGGATAAAATATTAAAACTATTAGACCACAATATAATAATTAGATGATAGACCCCCTTAAGTCAATCCATATGAACAAAATTTGGACTAAATCAAACCAAAGGGTTGAGAAAGTATGGCCCGGAAACCTTTGGAGATAAAGGTAATCCTAGTGTTGGAAATCTAAGACCGAACTTTCCCAAAATCAATCAAGTTCTTTCTCACACTAAAGTTCATTAGGGTTGAGTTATCACGTAAAAAAAATATCATCTTGACCGCTTGTGGAGCTATTTACATTAAAAGATGGTGCAATTGACAAGCCACCATCACCAATTAGGTCACATTAATAAAGTGTTTGGGGAAAATGCTAATTTTCTTGCTGAGACGTAGGTTTACATGACAACAGAGTCCACATAAAATTGTGAACTTTGTTCAAAAAAAAGTTGTTGTTTTTTTACCAAAATGGGTGATGTTAAACCAGGAAGCTTTCTTCACACTTGCATAAGAACTAAGAATGAGAAAGTTTGAAACTACAGCATCTTTACTGATTAGCATACTTTATATTATTATATTCAGTACACAAACAGAAACGTGAAACACTTTAATAGGTTTGAGCCTGTGAAATGTAGAAACTCTTTCTTTAGGCTCCGGTCAGTTATATATTTACGACAATAGTGGGAGCTTTATTTTAAACAGTTTTTTGGTCTAAATTTCTAAAGAGTCAGTTTGATTAAGTCCAAATTTGAGGCAAATGAATTGTCTTGTGGCGATCCAGTTTGTGTTTATCATATTTACCAATCTTTAGGTGGACCTTCCCTACGTAAAACTCTGTTTTTCAAGTATAACTTCCCAACCCTTGATGCAATTTAGTCTTCTGGTGAATATGAATCGAGTCGAAATCTATCTTGTTTGCATCATATTTTACTTTAATAGTTCATATTTTACTTAATAAGGGGAGGATTTTTATGGATTTATGGGGTTTTTTTTCCATCGGAGGGATTTTACATGCACAAAGCAAGGGATTGGGGGCTTTTGGGGGGGTTACCTTTACTGTCTGGCATGAAAACATGGTACTAGTGTAAGTCAATTATATAATTTGAAAAGTTTAAGAACAGTGTTATTTTTGTTAACAAAACATAGTTATGTCAGGTGTCTTGGACAAAAAACTTTACAGCTTCTGCTTTTCTGTTGACCATCACAATTTTATCAATATTAACAGCAAAATAAACATGAATAGTATAAGATAATAGCCCCAATATTATGTAAATGAAATAAGTCTTTAATTCTATTCTTTTTAAATTCTGAAATTTTCTGTTGCTTATTTCAGATTTCCATCACAAGGTCCAAATTGGATGTTCAAATTATTTAGCTCACATCGTGTACCAATCTTCTACCTTTGTGTCACTGCTTTCATGTTTAAGGCTTATTTATGAACTCTACTTCCAAATACCAGCAGCCAAATTGGCTTTTTAAGTGGTCTAACTGAAAAGCTTGGCAGTATCTCGTATTTCAGCTGGTTGTATTTCAGCAGACTGGCAGCAGAGCAGTTCCTGTCTGGAGATCACACTCTCTTTAGATGTTCCATCTCATTTTCAGCAAACATGTCAGCAAGAACCAGCTCAGAGGGTACCTGCAGGTCGCGGACCGCTCTGTTGCTGAATGTCAACACGTAGATCACGGCTTGGCCACCCACGTACAGCGTGTCGCTCCCCTCCTGGTGGTACATGCTGATGTAGTTCTCAGGTTTGCCGAAGTGGAACCTGGAGGGCTCTGTGGATCATAGAAGTATTATAGAGAGGATCTGGTAGACAAGAGGACACTGATGTTGTTTTAATTGTGAATACGTCTTTTTTGTTGCGCGTCCAGTGAAAATAAACCCACAGAAAATAAAATCTAATGAACTGAAATAGATTGAACTCCTAAACCAACAGCAATTATCTCAAATTTTAATAGCACAACACTACTGTGGCTAATTATGAAAGTATAAAGAGTTATTTGCAATCATAGTTCCATCTTCCATTGCATCATGATGATAGGGAATCAATAAAATAAAGAACCAAAGCAGGAAAAAAAGGAGATAAATACCTAAAGTGGAGGTCAGTTAGAAGAAAAAAAGGTTGGTGTATGGAAACAAAAGAGAGTATCAGGAAGTTAATAAAAAAAAGTGATCCAGATTAAGTTGCTCTAAGCTCCTCTATTGTGTTTGAATCAAAGTCTGAACGCTCGTGATGTCAAAGAGCCAAATCTCTGGATTTCTAATCTACGTTTAATCTTCTGTCAATTTAGGAGCTCCCGATGGTACTTCCCTTTGTGGTTTCGGACTAAATAGACTGAATAGTACTGGCTTTAGTGTAAAAAGAAATGGAACGACCACTGATCAGCCATAATATTATAACAACTTGTCTCATACTCTTGCTGACAGAACAGGTTTGATCCCCCAAGGCACTGACACTGTGGTATCTGGTACCACTTCACCCACCAAGTCCTGGAAGTTGACTTGTTTGTCCCACACATGCACAGCTGGATTGGGACCAGAGGAATCTGGGTTCCGAGTGAACTATTGGATTGAAATAGTTTTTCTGTTCCTCAAACCATTCCTAAAGCATTCTTGCAGTGACTCAAGGAGCATCATCCTGCTGGAAGAGGCCACTGCCATTAGGGATAACTGTTTTTATGAAAAGTTGTACATCCACACTGTAAAAATTATCTCTAGAAATTATGACTGTCAAATGGAAACAGTAAAATACTGTACATGACTAGTATGTACATTATTTTTTTTACTGTTAAAATATGAATGTTTGGTAAAATTAACATAAAAAATACTATGATGTTGCATGCAATTCATTAAAATAAAAGTATCATTTCATCTAAGTGACAGGTTTTGCTGGTATATACACTTAAAATTACACTGAAAAAAATAACTTTAAGCATTTAGCATGACCATACCGTTGATTCTAATAACAACATGCTAAAAATATGTCATGACTTTGTGAAATTATGTTGGTTTTAGTTTAAATAAAAATGTATTCTATTTACTGTCCTTGTAGACTTTAAATAGGTTGACTGTATATCTGTTTTTTTCAAGATAATTTACCATAATGTCTTGAACTATGTTGCAGTATTTTGTATTTTAAAATTCTGGCAGCAACAGATGCTGGTATTTCACCATAAATTATCCAAGTTTTTCTTTTTGTGCACATATATAGCAGGTTTCCAAGAAGGACACTAGCCAAAGCTTCAGAGGCTGTCCTCCCATAGTGCACCCTGGTACCATTTCTTCCCTGGAACAGCAACCCAAACGCCCCCGGCCATCCACATGACGTAAAAGAGAGAGTGATTCATCTTCTTCCACAGTTCTATTCATAATGCTGGCACAATCTTTGTAAGCGCTTTCAGCAGTAGACAGGGGTCACTGACCAATCCAAAGCTCTGTAGCCCGATACGCTGTGATGTCACTGTTTGTTTTGACACCTTTCTAATAGAACCAGCTTTAGTCATCCGTGTTCAGTAGCTCTTCTATGGCTCTGGACAACATCGGATATCCTTTGCTCATCACGTGCATCAATGATACGTCCTTGAACTACCTTGGTTCATTAGTTTAACAACTACAGACCAGTAACACCCAACAAGACCTGCAGGTCTGGAGATGCTCTGACCCAGTCACACAGCCATCGTAATGTGGTCCTTGTGAAAGTCTCTCAGATCCTAACTCTTGTCCGTTTTTCCGGCTTACATCACATCAATTTCACGTTTACATCCATCCAATCAGACTGACACTCTGCACCTGTGATTGTATATAAAGATGGATTCAAATTTGTGCTGCTCTTCAAGATGCCGCAGACAGAACTTTTATAAAACTATTTTATAATGAAGGGAACTATAAAAATATTGAAGAAGTAAAGAATTTCAACAAAAAAATAGAGTGCTGGAGAACGCATCACAGATTGTAGCCCTTTAATCAGGCCTTCATCCTTTTTTCTCCGGGTAGAGTACATTTCCCTGCACACAGAGTTCATTTCTCCTTTCATTCTGTCGAGAGGCATTTCATAAAAAATTCCAGCTTGAAGAGTTAAAAAGGCCTCGCAGGAAAGCAACCCAACGTCCAGTCCTGACTTCTGCCAACACATAAAAACAAAATCCTGTGTAAGATATTCATAGCAGAAAATATAAAAGTGACGATAAAGTTATAAATGAGATGAGTAAAAGAAGAAATGAAATGCTCTTTGTAAAGATCTTTAATTTCCCTCTCTCACACTGATGTGCAAAAAATCTCATTATTGCAGAATTAATTTTAAACTGATGATGCAATAAATGTTTCAATATCAGCACATGTTCTAATAAAGACAAGGGTCAATTATACGAATACGGTTACATGATATTTGAAGTGGTTTTCCACTCCGCTGTGAATCAATACAGACATCCAGTCTGAAAGCAGATCCTGGATGAAGGTGGCGATCACTGGTGCATGTTGCTAGCCAACCAACTATGTTTCTATGGCAACAGCGGCCCGGTGATTGGCAGGATTCTAATTGAGGAAGCTTGTTCTTCAGAAGCAACATAGGAATGCAGAAGGACAATGTGGCCAATGGCTTAGGTAGGTACAAGAGACAAGAAAACATACATGAAGAACATTTGTGTGCAGATACTGTACTGTCTAAAGGAAATAGTCTGTTGCTACAGCAATGGATTGGCATCTTTCCTCTAGGAGTTAATTAGCTTCATAGCTTTGCTTCATAGCTTTGCTTCTATTAAGTCTTCAACATCTTAATCTTTTAGGAGACAGATCTAAAGTGAGCTCACAGAAAGTCTCAAATGAAAGGATGAAGGGAAAAAGGTTCTTAGCTGTAAGAGTGGAGTTAGCAATCAAGTTACCACTTTATATAGTCAAATTTCCCTCGCTTACCAACAATTCTCTGCTATATAGACAAGGCACTCTTTCCACGCCAGCTTAGCCTCCTACTAGTCCAGTTATGGCGGCTCCCTTGTTTTAAAGAGGTTTTGACACAAATGATGGCAAAAATTATCAAAAAAATGATTTATGCCATGTTAGCATTTTGTTAACAATCTTATTTCTTACTATGTGCCTTCCAACTAAACTTTATTAACAATTGTCAATAGCGACAGCGGACTAGTGTGAACACTCAAGTCCTGAACGCTCACAAAATAATTATTTGTAGAGTTAGAGTTGAAATCAAATAGCAAGGCTCTAAAAGTGTAAACCCAGCTTAAGCCCAGCTAAACAGACAAACATTTATGATAAAGATGCTATTTGAGATTTTGACCACAGGGACCACAGTGGCTAAGGACTAATAATTTCACGAGTGGGTCCCCATTGGGATTGTTTTCATCCAAATTTCATCTCACGCACAGTGTCACTGATCTACACCTGGCCGTGACTGGTGTCCAGGAGAGAGGCGAGGGAGACGATGTTGCTGCTATGACACAGATCACTGTAAAGTGGACGCCTTGTTTCCTGCCTTGGCCTTTGCTCCCTCAGGTATGAGGGTTAAATGCTGAGATAAATTTCTCGATGTTGTACTGTTTATTGTTATAAATAAAGGAAATATTATTATTAGTATTATTATTATTATTAATCAGCCTGTCATATTTCTGGTCGCCTTTCCCTGATAGTTCAACCCAAATCTGGTACAACTACTGTTGGGTGGCAGTGGCATGTATAAAGAATCTCCCCACCACCTCCGTCTGGCGCCACAGCCGGAGGCTGACTTTCTGTGCCTCCTACTCCTTCACCCGTTAAAGCTGGTTTGACACGACCACGCTTTACTTTGCTCAACAAAACACCAGCATTTGACCTCAATGGGGTAAACTGTGGCTTTCCTGCCAGCTTCTTGGCACTGAATACTTGAGGCGTTTCCTTTCATGGCAGCTGTCAAGCTCCCATTCCAAGCCATGGTCAGTTCAGTAATGAGGACCATTTTCTCCACTGCTGACCACATGATGATGTCCAGCCGGTGGTAGAGTGGTTATAGTGATCTCCCTCGGGGAGACAGCTATCCTCTGAGGTCCAACACTCTTGTAGCAAAGGGTTTCTTTCTTGGAGCATACTGCCTGGCTTGACATTTGCTATAAAGGTGAGCTTTTTCCGTCTTTATGGTGCACATATAAACAATGGAGTTCTAAAAATGTTCCAAAAGTCCCTTTTGCAAATGTTTGTGTAAATTTTCATTCATCCTAGTGATGTTATACATGTAACTTAACTCTGTAGGTATCAAACACCGACTGGATGTTAAGAACCTGAACCCCCCACCAGTCAGTAAGAACACTCAGATGAAAGTTGAATGTCTTTAAGTCTAAATAGAAGTCCAGGTACTTTGGATTCAACTATAAGGACCACCCTCACAAATGTTTAATGGGCCAGGGTTGACACAATTTTTCCTGATTGAAGGCACAACAACAAAATTCTTTCGTGGTATTTATAAGCATAGTCCCTCCACTGACAATTTAATTTAGGTGGGGGAAGGGCTGTGACAAACAATTTGATTTTGATTGTCAGAGATGCAGTCTTTCAACCAGCAGCACACAAATATCATGTAGAGTCTCCTTAATGGAATATTTTTTTCATGTCATCTTCACTGGGTTTCTAAAGGGTAAGAGCATACACACCTGAAATGTCACAGTCTGCAGTTGGAATTCAAACGTCTCACTTTCACTCTGTGAGCTTGTCTTTGTGTTTCTAGTTCCTCCAGACATTAAATCTCTGCTGCTGAGGCAAAAACCTGAATTTCTAAAAAGGTCAGTTTCCAGGAACTAAGACCAACCTCCTAGCTTAAAAATACATCATTGAACACAAGGTTTCATCAGTTCCCTGACCATCGGAGGAAACATTTTCAGATGACAGGGTCTCTTTTTTTAATAAAATAAAATCCTATTTTCAATAAGCGGAGATTAAAGAGAATTTCAAGGCAAACAGGATTTGATTAAGAAGCATTTGAAGCTTTTGGATTTAGCGACACGTATCCTGCAACTGATGTGATCTTCGATCAAGAGAAAAGTTCAAACACTGGATTAACTTTGGCAAAATGTAACAGTAGACGTCACATAAGCCATGAAATCAGATGCACCCATCTTTTTATCCGTTTGTGTCTCTGGTTTAGATTCTACTTCTTTTGTGTTGGTTCTCTTTGTTGCCTCTCTTTGCACTCACACCCATTTAGACGTTTTTGTAATGAGTGTCCACATAATTTAATAAATTAGGGCAGCCTTTGATTTTCTCTCACTCTACTTATGACCACAAGCTTTTCCTAACACAGACAAAAACGTTAGCATCATGATCTACCTTTTACACACATATACCGACTATAACACACTTGTTAAGAGCGAATTATGGGGTAATGTTCACTTGTTCAATACACAGTTTCTGCATTTTGGTTCACTCAAATATTTATGGAAATTGTGAAAAGGAACCACTAGCAGGAATGAAGTCATGGAGACCAACTGGAATCCTGCTAACCTCTGTGCTGAATGTGAATTTATTTCCTCTATTATTTCCAATGTAGAAATTTAGGTTTAAAAAACTGTCAAATAGTAACAATTTTAAGACCATGAACTCCCAAAAATATAATCCCTGTTGTGAATGGGGTGAATTTAAAAAAAATACAGAATACAACATTATTATGTTTCAGAATACGTGGAAAACACTGAATTCTGGTATAAAAATATGAACTTTTAGTAAAAGTAACAGATAATACTACAACGTAACATAACAAGCATGTCCAGCACCAAACCAGTGTACCCTTATCTGTCCACCACCAAACCAGTGTACCGCTATCTGTCCACCACCAAACCAGTGTACCCATATCTGTCCACCACCAAACCAGTGTACCCATATCTGTCCACCACCAAACCAGTGTACCCATATCTGTCCACCACCAAACCTGTGTACCGCTATCTGTCCACCACCAAACCTGTGTACCCATATCTGTCCACCACCAAACCAGTGTACCCATATCTGTCCACCACCAAACCAGTGTACCCATATCTGTCCACCACCAAACCAGTGTACCCATATC
>VRLP01008293.1:0-17338 GCA_009660295.1 Lophius piscatorius
GTGTGCCTGCGGAAGTCCACCACCAGTTCCTTGGTCTTACCCGCGTTGATCTGGAGGTGGTTCCACTGGCACCAGTGCATGAAGTCCTGCGTCAGTCCTCTGTACTCCTTGTCGTCCCCGTCTGTGATGAGACCGACAATTGCAGAGTCATCAGAGAACTTCTGCAGGTGACACGTGGGTGTGTTGTAGGAGAAGTCTGCAGTGTAGAGGGTGAAGAGGAACGGAGCCAGGACCGTTCCCTGTGGGGCGGGGCCCCGTACTGCAGACAACCACGTGATACACAGTCCCGAGTCTCGAGTCCCTTACGATTAAAAGGAATGAATGTCGAAAGCAAGAAAGAACAAATGTGAATTTATATTACAACAAATGATTAGAAAAGTGTATAAAAAGACAATAATGAAATAATAATGATGAAATAAAATTTTTAATTAAGTCCAAGCTGTCGTTTCCCGGTAAAGTCCCCAATCCCCTGCTTTGTCCACACATTCCCCTGATTGAGGTCCTCAAATCAAAAGTTATATCCGTAAAAAAAATGTTTTTGTTCCAAAAATTTTAAACTAAGCTCCCCCTAGTGAGTAAAATAGAAACAATTAAAGTATAATATGATCCGGACTAAATCAGACCAACAGTTACGAAATTGTTCACATTTCTTGAGATAAAGCTCCCCCTAGTGTCAGAAATATACAACTGGCCTCAAGGTCCGTGTGAGCATAACATTCAGAAATAATCCACGTAATAGTTTTTGAGTTATCGCGTTAACATGACGGACCGCGCCGGCGGTGGTGATGAAGATTCCATAACATCGATTTCTCTGGCATATAATTACAGATACGCATCTGTCCTCCGTCAAGTTGACAACAAACATGTACGCGGCAAATAAGGAAAAAGCCTTCAACATTCAAAAAAATCAACCTGCAAAAGCCAGAAGAGAACGGAAGTGTTTACGAAGGACCCTCAAATGTAATGCATCCCCCCGGACGTTCTTTTTTTTATCGCTTCATTTAGTGACTAAAACAGATATAATACACAAACCTGGCATGATATTTTGATAAGACAGGGCAGCTTCGCTTTAACTTCCGGGTCATGCGGTCATGTGACTAAGAATAAAACTTAAATGACGTATGAGGTTAATGCTGAGCCTAACATACACAGAACCCAAAGACACCTTAGACCCGGTGAACTCTTGACCCGCCATTTTAACAGCTTTTGTCTGGGACATTCTGACAGTTGTTTACACGTTGCCATGGCGACAACTGTAGTCAGTATACGCAATGGTGGTTAAGAGTTTTCTTCATTATCAGCGTCCTGTGGCTTTTGCAGATCGTATTTCTTAACGTGTTGTGGTTTTTAGCGGCGTGCGTCTGCTGTCAACCTGATGAAGATGTTTTCTTGATTATCAGCATGCGTCTGCTGTCAACCTGATGAAGATGTTTTCTTGATTATCAGCAAGCGCATGTTGTGGACTTGATGGTTGCAGTGCGTTTGCCGCTGTCGGCCACCGTGGATATGTTTTGGAACAAATCAACAGCGTCAGCTCGTGGCATTCAAACCAAGAAAGGACACTCTAATAGTGACTTAATGTGTGATTGGGTCGTTATCTTCGTCATCACCGATACATCCTGATGAAGACGTTGATCTTCAGATTCATTGTCCTGCTGCAAGGTCCAACCACAACCTCAAAATAAGTTCCCTGGCAGAGGCTTTTAGGTTTTCATCTAGTCTAGTATCTCCTCTGGTATGTAGTAGGTCTAGTATCTCCTGGTATTGGAACCATGTCTTCTGCCTTATGTAGAAAAACAACCCCACCGCATCAGAGATCCACAAGTAACACTTCACAGTGGGTATGAGGGGCTTTTCTCTTTGATTTTATTTCTTGCTATGACTCTCAAAGAATTCTTAGATGTTTGTTGGTAAAAAGCTCTACTTTGGTTTCATTTGACCTATGACCTTGTTCCATTTAACTACCATTGGTGTTGGTGGAGTATGTGCTATATTTTGTGTGTGTACGACAGCAGAGGCCTTTTTTTTTTCTTGCTTCCTCCCAAACTGTTCGTGTTGGTTTCAGCGCCATCTCATGGTGGTAAGGGAGACTTTCTGACCCCAAGATTCAACTGACCCCTGACCTCTCTAGCTGTAATCCTTTGGGAGTCTTTTACCAGTCCAACCATCTTCCTAACGAAGCCTGGAGTCTCATTAAACCCTTTCATTATTGGTCTAACTTCTTTATTTTAAGAATGTATATTACTTGAATACAAGCTTCTATTTTGTGAATGATTGAATTAGAGGTCATGCGTATAGATAATAAAGATATTTCATTTTACTCATTTTTTTAAAGGCTGTCAGTCATTCTTGTCTTCACAAAAACTTGAAAACATCAGATTTGTGTCAAAGTCTGACTTTTTTTTAAGATCCAGCATTCATGGATCTACCCGAACCGGTCGAATAAGATTCTCCATAAGTATGTGGCAAAACAATTTAAACACCTAAAAGCAAGGATATCACCACCCAAATCACCGTCACATATTTCATGCAATTCTTCACACTAACAGCATGACAGTACCAATTACATTTTTCTCAATTCCTTATAAATCAGATTATAAATATTCACAGCAACTTCCTGTTTGGGCAAGATTCAACAGAAATTCATCCCTGGCAATAATATTACTCATCCCCTTTTAATATCTCAGATTTGTAGCTAAAGCTTGATAACACAAAGGAAAGAAGTGACAATCTAACATTAGCTCCTTTCCTTACAGGTGTTTCTGTGAGATCTAGAAGTTCTTTTTGTGTTAAATCTCTAATCTAATACAAAACAGACCTTTGGACCAGAAACCAAGTAACTGTGATCCTGTCGAACTTTCTGGATGAGTCTCAACAAACATCCTGTGTGCGTGTGTGTGTCTGTGTATGAGAGTGTGTGTGTGTCTGTGTGTGAGTGTGTGTGTCTGTGTGTGAGAGTGTGTGTCTGTGTGTGTGTTTGAGAGAGTGTGTGTGTGTGTTTGAGAGGGTGTGTGTGTGTGTCTGTGTGTGAGATTGTGTGTGTCCGTGTATGAGAATGTGTGTGTGTCTGTGTGTGAGAGTATGTGTGTGTCTGTGTGTGAGATTGTGTGTCTGTGTGTGTGTGTCTGTGTGTGTGTGTGAGTGAGTGCATATGTGTGTGTTTCTGTGTGTGACAGTGTGTGTGTGTTTGTGTGAGTGCGTGCGTGTGTCAAAGAGTGTGTGTCTGTGTGTGTGTGTGAGTGAGTGCATATGTGTGTGTTTCTGTGTGTGACAGTGTGTGTGTGTTTGTTTGAGTGCGTGCGTGTGTCAAAGAGTGTGTGTCTGTGTGTTTGTGAAAGAGACTGTGTGTGTGAGTGTGAGAAAGAGAATGCATGTGTGGTTGTGTTTGAGTGTGTGTGTATTTGTGTGTGGGAGTGTTTGTGTGTGCGCGAGAGAGGGTGCGCGTGTCTGTGAGAAAGAGAGTGTGTGTGTGTGTGTGTGATAGAGTGTGCGTGTGTGGGTGTGAGAGAATGTGTGTTTGATCGAGACTTTGTGTTTGATCGATAGTGTGTGTGTTTGGGTATGTGCGTGTGTGTGAGAGAGTATGTTTGTGTGTGTGGGTGTGAGAGAGTGTGTGTTTGATCGAGAGTGTGTGTGTGTGTGTGTGTGAGCGTGTGTGTCTGTGTGGGTTTGAGAGAGTGTTTGTGCGTTTCTGTGTGTGAGAGTGTGTCTGTCTGTGAGAGTGTGTTTCTGTGTGTGTGTTTGAGAGAGTGTGTGCCCGTGTCTGTGTGTGAGTGTGTGCATGTGTGTGTGAGAGAGTCTGTGTCTGTGTTTTTGTGAAAGAGAGTGTGAGTGCGTGTAAGTGTGTGTGATAGAGTGTGTCTGTGTGGGTTGTGAGAGACTGTGCGTTTGATCGAGAGTTTGTGTGTGTGTGGGTTGTGAGAGACTGTGCGTTTGATCGAGAGTTTGTGTGTGTGTGTGTGTGCGTGTGTGTGGAGCGCGGTCTCAGAGGTCGACTGATGTCAGCGTCACTGCCCCCCCCTCCTTGTTGACCCTGTCATGGCGAGTGTCATCTGAGTGTCTCCATCCGGCCGATGCTGTTCACACACACCAGGTTCTGACATCTTCAGCTGTAAGGCCAACAGGGCTGTCAGCGTCAAGGGCGAGGCCAACAGGATGGGTGACTTCCCTGACTCTGTCCAACCCCCCACCCTCCTCCCAGACACGAACCTGACCCAAACCTCCTCTTCCTCACACAGTGGCAGTGCTTTTCAAATGGCTGCAGCTTTTCCAGTATTTACTGGATGTATCGTCACAAATACCTCCAGCGAGGAAAGTTTCCTGTCATTATTGGGTATTTGGTTGGTTTATACCGAACAGATTTCTCGTAAACCTGCTGGAAGGAAGGTTCTTGGAACAGAATGGAGTTTAAGGTTCTTCACTTGCTTATAAGCTACTCGGGACCGGCCTAATTTCTGGCCCACCTACAGATGCACGGTTCTATAAGCCGTCCCATACTCTTACATGATCTAATGCTGGGTTTCAGATACAATAAATCATACATGCAGTAGAAGAGGCCTTATTTTATACTACGCTCTGATACAGCTGTGTGTGTTGTCTCTCCCCTCTGCTCAGGTGTTCTACATCTCAGGCCTCGGCCCACATTACAGCAGTACTTTCAAAAACCTGGCCCTTTTTTGACCTCGTGCAAACGTTATAAACGGTCACCATAAACAGAAAGAAGAAGAGCTCCAGCACGAGGAAGGAGAGGAATCAAGAATGAGTTCTTCTGATTGTGATGCTTCTCAGCCAGGGATCTTTTTGCTGTTGTTGTTCATGTGGAATCGTCTTTTGGATGGATTTGTTTTTTCTGTGGATGGTCCTGGTATGTCCTGGAGTTTTGTTAGTCCTTTAAATGTGAAGTACAGCTGCTCCAAAACTGTGAAACACCCACCCGCGAGCTCATTGAAAATGATTTTTCTTTTAAAAACAGCTGAAAAGTAATTGTTTTAACCACGGCTTTTAATTCATGGCCAACTGGTTTTTGTTTTTGCTTTCTTTTGCACATTTCCTATTATACAGACTTTTTATTGCGCCATTTCTTTTTGCAAAGCAAATTGAGTTCCATCCCTTGTTTGCGCTTCATGTGCTCTATAAGTACACTTTATTATTCTTATTATTAATTAACTATCTGTATCGGCTTAAGACATTTAGGGTCACAGGGGGCGGAGCCTATGACATCGGGCATAGAGACAGACAACCATTCACGGACAATTTCAGTCACCAATTCACCTAAACTGCATGTTTTTGGACCGTGGGAGGAAGCTGGAGTACCTGACAGACGAACACTATTATTATTATTATTATTATTATTATAACTATTGATGTTGTTGTTTCCTCTATTTTATTATATTTTTTAATTCATTATGAATAAAAAAAAAATTATAATTATAATTTATAATATATCTATTTTATTTTATTTTATATATACAGTATATATTTTATCATTCTAGGATAGGGCTTTAAAAAGAAGTTATTTAATTTTTCTGGGAAATTGCATGGATTATCAATTTTTAAAAAAAAATCAATAAAAGAATGTGGAGGAAGACCGCCGGTGAAGTTCTCAGCGTGGATCTTTGTTTTCAGGACGGAGTTTCTGCTTTTCCAACGTTACTTGCGATGATGTTGAACGTCACATTTCTGGTGAAGTCTACCACAAAAACTGCTTCGTCACTAACTTCGTAATGATGAAACCTGAGTCAGAGTAAAACCCCTCTGAGGTACCAATAAGGCTTTTTTCGTCATCCATCTTCCTCTCTCCCTACGCCCTCGTGTCTCCAACGGGACTCAACCCGAGTTGTTATCGAGCTATTTTTTTACTATCCAAATAATCGCAATAACAGCAAGAACTGCGCTGATAAATGTCTGACGCCCATCTTCTATCATCTTCTGATTAAACGCGTCGTTTCTGTGCTTGTACATTATTTCTGATTAGATCACTGCTCATGAAAACAGGAATATTCTTCCTTGTTTTGTATTATGTTTCACATAGGGTTTATCAGGCCCTCTTTGATGGGAAATAGAGTCGGTGTTAGTTCCAGGTAAAGATTAATAGGCTAGTCTTTGACGGAGGGCTGGTGTGGGTCACATGACAGACAGAGAAATAATATCTATACGCTGCAAGATCTGATCTGCACGTATTTTAACGAATGGTTTTTACCCAATCTCAATCTCTCTACCCAAAAGTGTATGCGGATGGATAGCATTTAGCCAAAAAGAGAAGGAACATTCCTCCGGAATGATTTCAGTCGGAATGAAGGAAAGTAAATCCAGCTAACGACTCGGCAGCATGTAGAGTGGTGGACAGTCCAGGGTTTGAATCCTAACTTCCTGACTGGGGGATGACCGCCCTACTTCGTGAAATACAGCTGAATAATACAACAAAACTAGCGATCTATGGGTTTCATGTTTCCCCCCACTTCCCACACCAGCAGAAATAATGAAGAGAAGATTCAACTCATGACCAAACCACTTCTACTTTTGACGAACAAAGTCCGCCCCCTGACAGCATCTCTATCCTGCGACAGACTCTGTTCTAAGTCATCCGTTATTCCACAGCAGCGAGGCATAGCACCATCCGGATTCAGACCTCGGTACCTTCAGAGGTTCATAAACCTCATTGGAGGCATCAGGCATCGCTGAGCAGCAATAGACGCATCAATCACAGCCTCATCCCACTTAGTTACCACCTGCTCACGCTCGACCTGAACGCTCCTGTGCTTACGGTTTTCATAATTTTACATATAACACAAAAAAAGGCCTTTCAGCTTCCGTGTGTGTGTGTGTGTGCGTGTGTGTGTGTGTGTGTGTGTGTGTGTGCGTGTGTGTGTGTGTGTGTGGGCAGCCGACTGTCTAATTCAGTCCAATAAAGGATTGCTCCATCCAGTATTTGTGAAGTTCTTATTTCATCTAACATCTATTTGCCTACAGGCAGACAGGACGACTTCAGCGCACCACACCGTCAGTGTGTGTGTGTGTGTGCGTGTGTGTGCACAAGCGCCGGCGTTTACAGGGTGATGTATTGAGCCAATCACTGAGTGACGTCTCATACATCACTTTTATTGCAGCGGTTTGGCCCTAACCTTCTTCCTTTCTGTGTTGCTCAATCTTTCGTTCCCTCCATTTTCGACTGGAGCGGCGGGCCGAGAAGATAAATAATAAAGTTTTGGTGAGACTTTGACATTCCTGGAGACAAGAGGACTTGTCAGTGTGCTGAGATTTACTGTGTCAAACTATACAAGCTCTGGCTGCCACACGCCTCCTGACCCCTCGTATCCATCAACTTTATTATGAGACAACAACCGCGGTGATTGTTCAGTTTAGTGTTGGAGAATAAAAGCATGAACGCCACACAACTGTTAGTGCTCCAGCTTTTCACAAGTTGATCTTCTGGTGTTTCTCCTCCTGCGTTGCTTTTCTCAACCTCTTTCTTTTACCCACTCTCTACTTCCTCCCGCCGCCCTTTACATATTGGGTGGCAGCACCATGGTGGCACTATAAATCTAGTCTATTTTTGTCCTCCGAAGCCCTCGGGAATTTTAAGGTAAGCCTTGCCTGAATTACACCGCCAAAATAAAGTTCAAATAGCTCCACAGCTCTCAGGTGTATTTGTAGCACCTTGTAGTCTATGGACAGGAAAGAGCCAAAAGAATACATTTTCTGTGTCAGTAACTTTGTACCGGTACTGTACTACCTGTTAGTATCTGTGAGTAGTCTGGGATTTTATATATATATATATATGCTTTATGAATAGTCAAAAAATGTGGAGTTATGATCGTGAAACTAAGCGCGAAGAACAGACAGACAAGACAGAACCCCCCCTCATCTTCTCCTTGAGCTCCTACGTCTTCATCAGTACCTGCATCTATAGTTGGAATGGGTGGGGCTTAAACAGGAAGACAGCGCTGCATACATTTGAGGTCTTATATTGATATGGGTTGATGGAACGTTGCTTTATTCATTACTGATTTGAAAGCTATGTGCAGAACCGCCTTCAAATCGGGCTTGAGATCAATGATTTTTAATCACAAGAGTGAGAGAACTGTTCATAGAACAAGTACTGTATGAGTGTCAATCAATGAACTCCACTGAATCGTTGAACAGGAATCACATATTGTACTAATTAGTGGGAAAGAAAATGCACGACCGACCTCTCATAGTGTGAGAGACGATCTGGCTGAGAAAACATGGAAATTTCCTTTCAGCTCGACTAAATGCAGATATTTTACAGATGTTTGGAGGAAATATATAATTTGCAAATGTAGCATGTCTTATGAGATCATCTGATCCTGGAGAAAAACAGCAACTTCCAGCCGGTCTGAATGGACTTTCTGTCTGGACAAGCACAAAGTCCTTATTTAGCTGCCTACAGTCAGCAAACTGATAAAACACCACCTGTGTCAAAGTCATTTTAACGGAGATTACTACAGTAAAAAAAAAAAGACAAACGTTGGAAAAGAAACCGGTATTTACCTTCACTGCTACATGGTGGTTAATCTGAAGGTAAAGAACTCCGTCTCCTCAATTTGAAGACCTTTATCATCTTCCATCCATTAATCCATTTTCTCTAAACTCATGTGGTTGCAGGTTTTGCAAGCCCACCCCAGCTGAAATTGGGCAATAGTCAGAGTACATCCTGGACAAGATGTTGGCTCCTCTCAGCGACAAGGTCTTTATGCTCACACTCACACTTTGGGTCAATCTGAAGTGGATTCTTTTCTTCTTCTATCGAATGGACTATTGGAAGAAGCCGGAGAACCCCGAGGTAACGTCATGAACACGTGGGGGAGAAGATGCAAACTCCACACAGTAACGGACCCTCGGCCCCCGACTGAAACCCCCCCCAGGATGTGAGACAACAGTAGTCACCATCATTATGAGCCGGTTCCTGCCAGTATCCAGCTCCTTCAGAGAAGTGGACCATCATTTCACAGACAACAGTCAACAACCGGATCCTCTGTATGTGACGGGTCGCGACAGCGACATTTTTTCTTTGGTAGGTCTATGATTTAAAATAGCTGTCAGTAAACTAAGCCATGTATCGTCTTTTATTTTGGACAAGTGAGCGTCTTCATGCACTGCTCTTATAAGGAGGATGGATTTCGCCATTGAAAAAGAAAAATTACTCAGATGTGAACAATTGTGTTTCAATGTGAGGGATATAAGATTTGTTTCTTTGCACAAGAACATTTATAATCTTTCTCCTCAAACTGTGGAAAACAAGAACAAAAAAAGATTTCGCTTTAAACCCGGTTTAGATTACAATGAGTCCTGGGCCCCGCTGCCGCGATCCACTCTGGAGAATACAAAGTGGCTTTTTACCTTTCCACAACATTGTTGAGAGTAAACATTTCTATTTTACAACAATAAAAACATCCTCTTTCTTTCAGAGCTCCATTCTGTCTCTTTCAACATCATGACAAAGCATCATAAATTCCTAACGTTCTTCATTCCTGGCTCTAATGAGTTTTGATGGAGTGCTTTTGTCTGGACAGCCCGCAGTATTTGGCTCACTCTTCGCCGCCTTTATTATGCTAAATACACAGCCACAAAATTCCTTTGTTACGGCTAATGTCAGTGATTAAAGCGCTATTTCATCGCTAATCGTCCTCTCTTTTAATCTTCTCACAGATAATTGTTTTTATCCCAGTGAAATCTGCCTTGTCTCGCAGTCCATCGGTTCATTGTCCTCACTGTTTGCTTTGTACTTGACTTCCTCTGAATCCCAATTTGCCCGACCACCGAGATCCAAATGAAACAACTTGGCTCCGGATCTAGAACTGTCAGAAGTCATTCATCACTGAGGGTTCAGTTTCTGGCACATGATCCCACTGAGCGCTAATTAACCCCGGGATACCGTGTTGCTTGGATGTTAACCAGCAGACAATAAATCTATCTGTATAATTTATGTATACATTTTCCCGGCGTACAATGCCTATATTTCTGTGGGATCATTCGGGGTTTGGAAGCTTCTGAAGGTCTGACCAGTATGGATTTTAATACGAATACACTTTTTGTATTTGCCCATGATTAATTAAGTATTTCTGTGCGTGTGTGTGTGTGTTTGCGTGTGTGTGTGAGAACAGGGGTTTGCTGACAGAAGGATGTAGGTGTACGTTTCTAAATAAAGTTTAGGCTGGGGTGACTTCAACCTTCAGTGTGCAGGATTTAGCGGGGTCCCTTGGAGTAAATGGAATATAATTTTCATACCGAGGCCTACGCTGTCGTCCCTGATATAAGGGTATATGCCCGAAAAGCTCCCAAATCCCCTGCGTTGTGTTGGAAAAACAGTGTTTCTCACAAAAAAGCTTTCGCCAGTGAGTAAAATATGAATTATTCTAGTTGATAAATACAAGATAAATCTCCCAAAGTCAATTCATATCCAACAAATCTGGATTAAATTGGACCAAACGGTTGTGAAATTATGTCCCCAAACTCCCCTATTGTCAGAAATATACAACTGTCCTTTCCCAAAATCAAACCAGTCATTCCTGGCACTAACATCTAAGTGGATATAAAATTTGAAAAGAATCCCTGAAACAGTTTTTGAGAAATCGCTCAACACGAACGAAGTGCAGCGTTTGACTTTTTAGGGCTATCATGACCTGGATTGCATTATATTGGTTAGAAATTGGAACCTCACCAATAGGTGCTAGTGAACTCTACACACTGGAACTTTGTGGTTTTTGCATACCTTTAGCTAATTGGATCTTTTATCACATCCCCATTAACCCTTACCCTAACTATACATGTTTATTAATGCATTATTCTAATACAGCATGTTAACGTGCAGAAATAAAACTGAGAGTGCTGCAGTAGATGACTCCACACACTGACATGTTGAACATCATTTCATGAGATATGTAAAGGCTTAGGGTTTACCCCAACTGCTGAAAAATAAATGAATAAAGTTATTTCTATTCTATTCTACCCTGACCTCAGAATCCGGACGGTTAAAGGGTGCTGTGACTGAGAATAAGGTAGAGAAACGCTCTTTAAATCCCAAGTTTCAACCTGCTTATTAGAACTATCCTGAGTGTCCAAAGGCATTATTATGGAATGCTGTTGACAAGGAAATGGCGCTACTACACAAATGCACAAGAAAGGATTGAAAGTGTGATCATTCCATCAACAGCGGATGCTATCTGTACGGAAAAGCCACTTTTTGTTAAAGAATATACTTTAACAAGCTTCGGCAGCGTGGCTGGTGTAAGCGGTCATGATTAAAATCCTTGTAGGGTTGTTACGACCTTCTCAAAACCCTGATTGTGTCTAATCACCAACAAGACACAATGCTTCCCTTACGAGCGGAAATTGCTCAGCAGCACTTAAGGATAACGTGGATCTTGTCAAACCACCATCCAGCGACGCAAACACACTTATTTGGCATGGCTCATCATCCCTTCACAGTTGGTTTAACTTTCATTTCAGTGCTGGGCCAGCACGAGCTCATGCACACACACACACACACACACACACATGCACACACACACTCACACACACAAAACAACGCCGTGAACGGGCCAAACTGGCAAGCCTCGTTGGAAGTAGACAGCAGTTTGGTTGTTAAACAGACACCGAGCACACTCATGCATGAAAGGGTTCTCATAGCAGCAAATCAAAAGAATAATTTCTTACAGCATAACTGTTGGTGAGGAATTACTCACAGAATGATAGGCTGCCAAGTAATCCAGAAAGTAGATCCAGGAGGTGAGAAAAAAAAGAAGAAGCAGGAAACAGGTTATTACTTCCCTTCGGTCACGGTGTTCCGAAAAAGTAAATGATTTCCATGGAGTTTTACCTTTGAGAGAGCAGAGGCAGGAGACGTGAAAAATGGGTTGAGGAAAGGAGGGTAAGGGAAGGTCAAGAGGGTGGGGAAATAAGAGGAACAATAAGAGTGAGGAATTGTGAGGTTAAAGAAATAAAAGACTGAAACAAAGGATTTATGAAATGTTGTTCCTCCCAGGGCGCCTCTGGGACGTCCCGTGGATAAGCTCAGGAGATTACATGGTGTGGCCTTTGCTTTTGGACGTGACCATCAACCTTCAAATCAATGCGTCCAAAATCTTCAAGCTCAGAGAAACATCAAAACTCTGCTGTTGTGTTTGGACTGGATTCCGGACAAGAAGGGCTTTTATTTCTGAGGAGGAATTGATGACCAGTCAGACAACAGTGCTGAGGTGAGGAAGAGGATGAAGGCAGGGAGGAGTGGACGGAGAAGTGTTACAAGACTACTTTGTGACAGGGAGGTCCCAGCGAGAGTAGGGAAGGTGTATGAGATGGTAGTGAGAGCAGCTCTGTATGGATTAAAGACAGAAGAGGGAGAGGAAAGGCAGGAAGAAGAGTTTGAGGTGAGCTGAGAGGCTGAGGTTTGCAATGGGAGGTAAACCGGTGGACAGGATCAGGAATGAGATCTGGATGAGTTCGTTGGAGAGGCTGTGTATTTCTAATGAGGAGAGGGAGGTAGGATTGAGGTGATCTGAACATGTACAAACGTGAGATGAAGGCTACGATGGGAGGAGGATGTTGACGCTCTATAGAAATAGAGAAGACATGTTTATGTTATGAGGGAATGCATGAAGGTGGAAGTTGAAACGGAGGAAGAATGGAGAGGACAGCGGGAAATGGAAAAGAAAAACCCACTGTTGCGACGCCGAGGTGGGAGCGCCCGATAGGAGTAGAAGCAGTGATGAAGACTATGTAAGTATCGCCATCAAACCTAACCATAGTTGATTTCACACTTTTTTTGAGGTGCAACACTTACAAAAAAATACAGCAGCCACATTACAAATGGGCAAAACAATAAACCAGCACAAAAATGGTTGTGAGGCAAATCCGTCAGATGAAAGGAGGCCTCTGGAGATGAAAGAGCGGAGTCATTATAGCCCCGAATAGTCGGAGATATCGCTCCTGCTGCATCCACAGACCCTTTGCAGTAGGGCAATAACTCTGAAACTGTTTCATGGATCATTTTTAAATTGTATGCACACATAGACCGTCATGAAAGGAAGAACTGGATCGATTTTGGGAAAAGTCTGTTGTATGTTTCCGGCACTGAGTGGAATTCATTGACCTGCAGGGTTAAGATAAGGAACAATGGGGGCGTGATGTAAGGATACAGAATAACTAAAGGTATGCCAAAAACCATGAAACTCCTGTGTGTAGAGGTCTGTAGCACCTAGTGGTGAGGTTCCAAAATCTAACCACTATAAGTTCTTTCAGCTCATCATAGCCACCAAAAAAGGAATTTTGACCCACTGTTCTTTGAAGAACAGTTTAAGTGCAGCATTATTGGAGGGACTGTTCAGGTCCTTTCACCTCGTTTCAGTAGAATTCGGTTCTAGTCTTTGACTTGGATGCTCTATAACTTGATTATAACTAATTGTATTCTTTTTGAGCCATTTCGAGATGGACCTCCTTTTCTGTTCGGGATTTATGTATTCTTGGGTGACCCAGTTGTGCTAGAGCTTCAACTCACTGATCGGTGACCTGAAACTCTATTTTAAAAGAACCAAATCCCTACAAGATGACCTCCAGCAGCTGCTGCTGTGATGTTTCTGACCAAACTGTCAGAAAGACACTCCATGAGGGTCCAACGTCCTCTAGTGGGACCTGAGCAAACAGCCCAGCACCGGTTAGCTGCTCTGATGTTCTGATGAAAGCAGGTCCACTCTGAGCTCATGTGACAGACTTGAAGGAGTCTGGAGATGACGTTGTGAACGTGATGCTGCCTGAAACATCATCCGGCGGGACCGCTTTGGTGGTGGATCAGTGATGGTCTGGCGAGGCAGATCCTTGGAGGGTCTCACAGACCTCCATGCGTTAGCCAACGGTACCCTGACTGCTGTTAAGTACATGGATGAAATCCTCAGACCCACTGTCAGACTTTACACTGGTCCAATGGACGCTGGCTTCCTCCTGTTCAAGGATAATGACCGGTCTCAGGTGGTCGGAGTGTGTTAGCAGGTCCTGGTTGATGAATGTATTGATGCCATTGACTGGTCCTCGAGTTCCCCGAACCTGAATCCACCTGAGAACCTCTATGATATAATGTATCGGTGAATAAACAATTAGAACCACAGATAGTCATGATCCAGGTCAGGGAATCCACCATCTCATCAGGACCAGGAATTGTCAGGAGTGCCTTCAGGAGGTCAAACCCACTACTGAGACTCATTTTGAGTTGTCCGGATGAAATTCACACCAGGTGGATCAGAACCTGTGACTTCAGTTCTTCACTTTTATTTTGGGTCTGATTTAGAATTCAGCCCTCATTGGGTTCATAATCTCGGTTTCCACTGACCGTTCTTATCTCACTTTGTTCTCCACCAAATACACGACGTGTGTCAATAAAGATTTTCAACTGGATTAATCCTTTCAGTGCGATTTAAGTGTTCCTTGAATTTTTTAAGAACGGACCCGGTTGGTATCAGATGACACTTTAATTCAAATGTACCATCATTCATCACTTGTTTCATCTTTGTTTGTGTTAGAAGTTTTTTGAAGATCCCACCATTTAGTATTAGATAATCACAAAAACAGACGGAACCAGGAGGGGTTTAAATACTTTTTCACAGCACTGTATATTATTTAAAATGTTAACGGGGTCTTGAGGTGGATAATTGAAGATGGAGATTTTAATATCAATGCCTGCTCACATTCACAAGATAGAGATAGATAAGATAGAGCGAGACATAGAATCCAGCAGTGTGTTGGGGGCTGCAGCAGATTACCTCCCCACCCCCCCACTCTCTTCTCCTGGTGGGCAGAGATGTGGTTGTTTGCCGGAAGAGTGTGGAATCTCACCAGCTAGAGCTGGAATATAGGACAGGTCCCTGGCTCGAGTGCTGTGGGGAGGTACGGCGGACATGAATGGATTCTGCTGAGTTCACACCAGGCTTCCTCGGAAGCAGTTTTGTAGTGAAAAGTGTGAAACCAAAGTCATTTTTTAGGGATTTATGCCCAACCCCAAAGCCAGAACAACTCAAAAATGTGATGAAGGGAGTCCTTAAGGGAAATATTTCACTGAGTGCCGCTGATGCATTATTATAACCATATAAAACACTAAACTACATAACCGCGGAGGAAAAGAGAGAAAACGATTACTTTATGTGTGTCCCCGCTCCACCTCCGGAGTAAAACAGCAGCAGTAACTGCAAGTTGAAGCAAAGAGTGCTTTGGCCTTTGGATGATATATTAAAACATTTTTTTAAATGTTCTGCACGTATATCGTTCCTCTTATATCTGAGCCATAGGAGGATATAAGAGGAAGATATTGACATTACACTCTACAGTTGGCTCATGATGTCACAAACCTACAGACCTGGAACCATGGTCACCTCAGGACACACCTACTTGAACCAAACACATATCACTTCCTGTTTATCTATTACTTTCATCCTATCGTACTTGGTCTTAGATCATCTCATCCTCGCCCTCTGACAGCAGGGTAAAGTACCTAACATAAATTCCTAGATCTTAAATGATATCCTCCTATTGCTCAGAAGGAGGCTTCAGAAGTTGAAATAAAGAACTTTAAAACTGTCATAATTCAGATCAATCTACTTGCACGGGTTGTTTTTTCGTTAGTTCCACCGTCTTTTCTCCCCCATTCGTTATAAACCATTACCTAAAATACATGCAGTTGGAGGTAATTTGGTAATTATTATTTATGTGTGTGTGAAGATCCGCCTGGTGCGACACATAAAGACAGAAAAGTAGATGCTGGTGTATCGCCCAGGATCATGCAACAGGACCCCCATTAGTGCACAGAACCCCCTCTGCAGATTTCACGTGATGTCACGTAGTCCGGTCAGTCCCCCAAGCCCGGGGAACAGCTGAGGCGCTTAGCCCACAGGGGCACAGGTACAACGAATAGGTCCACGGCTCAGGAAGTAAACCGATCAGCACTAACGGAGCGCAGAGGCATAATACCGGGGGCCAAACCCACCACTAAGAGCTAGAGGTGCCCCACAGCCCAGAGGACCCAGCAGGCGGCAGTGGGAGGGCCACGGCACCATGCTGCATGGGCCTCCAGGCAGAGGGACCATCAAAGTTCTGGACGGAAGTGGGGTTTACGTGACAGATCCAGGCCTCACATCTGAGTGGGCTTAGCCATGCCAGAGGAGAGGGGGAGCCGCACGTAGACGATGGGCGGGCCCGCCAATCGAAGGAACCATAGTTGATAAACCAGAGTATTGATGGCAGCCGTGATGTCAGGCTGCTGCAGTAGATGAAAAATTAACCAACTAATTAACTAACTAATTATTAAGTGCAAAAATACTAAACAGATTTTTTTGGAATGTATGTCCCGGAAAGACACTCCAGAACATTTGGGATCACCTTAACCCACCTATTCATGAAAAAAAAATCTAGATATTTTATTTAAATTTTATGTAATTAGTTTACTTGAGAGGAAAGATGCACGTATGTTCTGTCACATTTGAATAAAATGAAACGGGTTCACAGTGAAGGACATCTTGTCGCAGCTGACACTAAATTGCATTATTGTGTAAAACACTTTAAAACATTAAAACAACACACTCAGCACTTGGATAGAGTTTACTGGCTGTGGATAGTTATTTTTTCAAAAATGTTTAATTCAGTTCTCAGTAATGCTGCAAAGATTCTGTATTCTTTCAAGGTGAGGGTTTATAAAAGACACGAAACCAAAGGTAATCACAGTTGAGTTAGTCTGAGTTCTATAGTTGTTTTTCTATTTAAATTACCACAAAAGCCAGTATATCTACAGGAGAGCCGCTGGCGTCACTCTAAATACTTTTTTAATTTCTTTTTTAAATTTTTTGATCTGCCCATCGGCTTTTATTGATGGGACAACTGGAGTTATTATTATTACGTCATCGCCGCTGCTACCGCTGCGCCTTTGTCTTTACACAATAACTCAAAAATCTATTTGATGGATCATTTTCAAACAGTACACCATCATAGAATAAAATGTGAAGAACAACTGGATTCATTTCAGAAAAAAGGTTGGTTGTATATTTCTGACACTAGGGGGAGCTTTATCTCCAAACGTTTTTGGGCCTTAATTTATCCAAATGTGTTGCGGATGAATCGACAAATCGAATAATCTATCTTTTAGATATATATGTTTCATTTAAATAGTTCCTAATTTACTCCCTAGGACCTTTTTACAGAAAAGATCATTGTTCTGATTTAGTCCAAATTTGATTCATTAACCTGAGGATACCTTTCTTGTAGATATTTTACTCTAGTAGTTTGTTTTTTACTCACTAAGGGGAACTTTGTTTGAAAGAAAACACATCTCAAAAAATGATTA
>VRLP01008294.1:0-17337 GCA_009660295.1 Lophius piscatorius
AAAGGATGAGGCGTCTTTCCTGCTGAGTGATGTGATGAAGAATCAATCTAGAAAGGCTGATATATACATACATACATACATACATACATACATACATACATACATACATACATACATACTTACATACATACATACATACATACATACATACATACATACATACATACTTATATACATACATACATACATACATACATACATCTAACATACATATATACATACATACATACATACTTACATACATACATACATACATACATACATACATACATATATACATACATACATACATACATCTAACATACATATATACATACATACATACTTACATACATAAATTCATACATACATACATACATCTAACATACATACATACATACATACTTACATACATACATACTTACATACGTACGTACATACATACATACATACATACATACATACTTACATATATACATACATACATACATACATCTAACATACATATATACATACATACATACTTACATACATACATACATACATACTTACATATATACATACATACTTACATACATACATACATACATACATACTTACATATATACATACATACATACATACATACATACATATATACATACATACATACATACATACATACATGCATCTAACATACATATATACATACATACATACTTACATACATACATACATACATACTTACATATATACATACATACATACATACATACATACATACTTACATACATACATACATACATACATACATACATACTTACATATATACATACATACATACATACATGCATCTAACATACATATATACATACATACATACTTACATACATACATACATACATACTTACATATATACATACATACTTACATACATACATACATACATACATACTTACATATATACATACATACATACATACATACTTACATACATACATACATACTTACATACATACATACATACATACTTACATATATACATACATACATACATACATACTTACATACATACATACATACATACATACATACTTACATACATACATACATACATACATACATACATACATACATACATACATACATACATGCATCTAACATAATAATAATAATAATAATAATAATACATTTAATTTATAATGCACTTTACATTTGGATCAAATCTCAAAGTACATATATACATACATACATACTTACATACATACATACATACATACATACATACTTACTTGCATACATACATACATCTAACATACATACATACATACATACATGCATACATACATACATACATACATACATACGTACATACATACATACATGCATCTAACATACATATATACATACATACATACATACATACATGCATCTAACATACATATATACATACATACTTACATACATACATACATACATACATGCATCTAACATACATACTTACATACATACATACATACTTACATACATACATACATACATACATACATACATATATACATACATACACACATACATACATACAAGCATGCATGCATGCATGCATGCATACATACATACATACATACATCTAACATACATACATACATACATACATACATACATACATACATACATACATACATACATAAATACTTACATACATACATACATACATACATACATACATACTTACGTACGTACGTACATACATACATACATACATACATATATATATACATACATACATACATACATACATACATACATACATACATACAGAGAGAGACTTTAATTAAGTAAAGATATTTGTTTATTGCAGCAGATGATATGTGATAATAAGTCTCTTGGAAAGTCTTTGGCACTTAGACTCATCAGGAAGACTGTAATCAAAAGCATCTCCTATAATTCTCCTATTTGGGGCCAGACATAGTAGTGGTGGTGGCTGATGACTCTGCTGAAATTGATGAGGGGGATGAAATGATGAAAGGGGTTAATTTGCTGAGGCTGGGTGGTTATGGGGCGGTATGGAATGTGCATAGGGGAAGCATGACAAACCGGAGAGGTACCTTAGAGGTTTTTTGTTCAGATATGTATCTGAACAAAAAAAGACAAAGACATCAAAATAATCCCATTGACAAACCCAGATAATGACAGCAGGAAACTAAGACAGAGGATGGTAGGAGAATACATTTTGGTCTAAGTGTGCAAAAGTAATGTTCGACTGAACCTTATTTTCAGGTTTCAGGTGTAGAAAGAGACATTTTCTGTTTTAGCCAAAGGAATCTTAAATCTGCATTTCTAGCTTCCTCATTCAAATATATCGGTGCATTTCTAAGGTGCCTTCAGTGGTTTCCTGAGTCTAGAGACTATTCATCGTTAGTTTCTGTCTTTCTTTAGAAGCTCTCTTCTGCTCAAGAACATGAGCTTTATTTAAATCTCAGTCTTAAACATTTTCACTGTGCACTTCTGTTGCTGGATGTAATGTCATGATGTTCTCTCCCTCCTTCAGGTCTCAGAGCCATGTCGGTCCAGAGACCACGCCAATAACGGCTCTGTGTTTGTGAACGAGGCTGCATTTGATGGCATTGACGTCAACAACTGTCACATCCATCACAAAAAAAATGACCCCAGCGCGCACAACTGTCTCAATAGCCTGCTGGCAAGAACCAACAGCAAACAGGCACCCATAGTTATGACTCCCCACAGTCCAGACTCTGACCACCAGGAGTGGGTGATGGGAAAGGGATTCCTCTACAGCCCTGCAGGAAGGCTAGGGCTGCAGCAAACCACCAGTGGTAAGAATTTCCACCTTTTTTAATGTAGAACATGTTTTTTTGTTTTTTTGCTGCTATTTCTTGCCGCACAAGCTGAACCTACAAATATCTTAGTTTGTCCATAAAACAGTTCAAAACCCAACACAATTTTACACATTACACTATTGCTGTTTATAATCATGTAATAGTGTTCATGCCATCTTTTTAGCATGTATTCCCTTGTAATAAAGCAGTGTCTGATTGTGTCCTGACATCACAGGTGTATACATATAACTTTCATGAAATCCACTTGAAAGACTCCGTCTCTTCATTATCTCATTTCTTATCTACATATTGGTGGTGTTGCCTTGCCTCAGAAGCTTTTGTGGTATGATCCTGCACCAAGTTGTCATCATACCAGTAAAAACCATCTGCCTAACATGCTTTGGGTGCCCTCTGTGATGCTCAGTGTGTCCCAACACTTTTGTGTCAGAACCAGTAACTTTTTGGGCAATATGTGCTACAGTAGCTCTTCTGTTGGATAAGACAACACAGGCTAACTCCTCACTCACATCAGTGAGGTTTGGGAACACACAACACTGTCGCTAGTTGAACAGTTGTCCTTCCTTATGCCACCTTAATGCATTATATTGGCTGCAGACTGGGAACACCAAACAAGGACGTCTGTTCTTGCGATGTTCTCATCCAGTCGTCTAGCCATCACAATTTTGCCGATGACAAGCAGATCTTTGCACACAGCCATTTTTCCAACTTCAAGGACAAAATGTTCACTTGCTGCCTAATAAATCCCACCTACTCGCGAGGGCCATTGTAACACGATAAAATATGCCATTCGGATTGACTGACACCTACCAGGGACTATAATGTTGTGGCTGATTGGTGCATATAAGTGAAAAGAAAAATTCCTTCCTTGTTCCTGACCTGAAGAGGACCATTGCACCATTTCACAACGGGCGTGATAGTGAGTGAGGAAGGAATCACCTGTGGTACACATAGTGAAGATGTTTGATTGTGAGCATACAAGCTCTATATGGGCTTGATTTTACTGGATATTGAATAAATAATCGATTTTCAGAAGATTGACAAATCCATTTGTTACATAATTAGCTACAGCTCTGATTTTTTGGAAAATGAAAGGTACAAACCCCAGTTACAGAAGAGCAGCGAACACTAAAAACTGCTTTTTTATGATCTGTGAACTTTAATTCACTGAAGTTTAGTATAGAAAAGGCTGTAGCTGGAAGCTTCTGATTGCTCAATTACTACCTTAATGTTTAATATCCTGTGTCACAAAGCTAATGGTTTGATTGTAACAGCTGAAGTTATCCCGCTCTGGGACACTGGTTATCATTCTCTCTCAGCTGCTCAGCATATATGAGAAATCTGCTACCGGTGAGAATGTAAACAAACCTTCCGTCTGTACTGGTTTCACCCATGCATGTGAGGATATACTGAACACACACACACACCCACACCCACGCACACACACTCAGTGCTCTCAAGGCTGTTTCCCTGGTGAGGCCTTGTCTGTCCTTCTTCTCCGTTAATCAGTGTCTCCTGACAAAGAAACCCCTCCTCCAAGCCATCACTGCCTCCGCCTCCACTTCACCTGCACCAGCAGCCTGCTGGGGCCTTTGCCTGCCAAAGGAAAGGAAAATCAATGCTTCCTCTATCTATCGACTGGCAGCATAGACAACGGCATGTGAATCACAGTTCACAGGCAACGGCTGACTTATTGGGTCATCGATCAAAAAAAAAGAAAATCTTTATAAAACTCATTACAGCACGACTTGTCATGCCACCAGGCGAAGGGAGGGGACGGTGCGAGGAGAGGAATGAGAGTCACGTAATAAAATCGTTTCACTCGTACGGTTCTGACGTCGCTCTTGAGCCTGCCCGTCCTTTTTTACTAAGCCATTCAGACAGAGGCACATACTTAGAATAGGCGTGTGAAAATTACAGGTTACATATGTTCTGTTCCAAAGTGCTGCGGATGTAGAATTCCCAGAATTGTTTACTGACTGCTCATTGATCAGCTTATTAACCTTCCCTTGTTACTCAGCACACACAAGCCCTCCTGAAACATGATACACTTCTTAAAAAACCCCAGGGTGTATACCTCCCTGCTCCTGCGGCACAAGGCAAGGTGCGTTCCAGTGGACATCTTCCCACAATGCATTCCTCAGTATGCCCCATGAAGACCTGCATCATTCCCATAAGTTCTCATTAGATATAAACATCTATATGGAGTCATTTTAGTATTTTATGTGCAATCTCAGCCTAATTTATGACCTCATACTGGATCACACGCCGCCTGGTTTGTGCAGGAATGCGGTATCTGCTTCTCGTGTGTGAATAGAAAAGGAATCTCTTTGAAATGCTAATCATCCATTGTGCTGGATCAAAATAGGATCTTACGTCTCATCACCACCTGGGCATGTGAGGAACTCTTCTCATGCACTCACACATTTGTTCCCTTCACACACAATGTAATCTTGGCGAACCAGTGGGATGGAATTTCATGAACTGAGATGTCTCATCTGATGAGTAGTATCAGGGTTTTTGTTGCACACCTTTTTATATGAAAGGATGGGAGCATTATGAATAGGCTGAGGGAGAATAAAGAAATGAGACTCTTTGTGTTGTGTGTACAATATTTCAAACCTTGTATAGTAAGTGACGTGATGCACAAACCTGATCTGGACAGCTCAAAATGGAGTAAAATAAAATTTTACTTTTGTTCCACCTGACCAGGAAATTTTCTCACCAATCAAGCACTTTGTTTACCAGCGGTGTTCTTGGATGATAGAGTTTTCTATAAAGTTGTACAGAAGGTATTATATCAAAACAAGAGTAGACATATGAGAGACCCAAAAACCCAATGCAAGTAACCGGTTTCAAATCAGGCACTGACTCCAAACAACACTTGGACCTGCGTTTGTGTAAAACGGGTATTTGAGACTTTTTTCTTGAACACACAAGTGCTTCTGAAAGCATCCAAAGAAAGATTGGACAGCTGAGCCCCAGGAAAAGCTTAATATAGTTGACAGGGGCTTACAAAAACCCAAGTGTAGAACTTGAGAGAGGGTATCTATAAGCTAGATCAGTGACACGTGAACAAAGCCATCAGTCTCCCATGAAGCGGGAGGTCTCACCAGGGCAGAAAGAATTACAACCAAGAAGGGGAAAGTGGACACGGAGTAGGATCAACCTGGACCGAGGGATCTCAGGACCCTTTTGAGCAGATCCAAATGTAGACGAGCAGTGATTCACGGGCTCCATGCAGAGATTTCATTTGTTTAATGAGACACGGGTGAACTCTGGAGAGGAAGTGTGTCACAGTTCTAGTGGCCAGCTATGAGATGAGAAAGTAAGCTGGAGTGGAACGTCCTACTGTAGCTCTCTATTTACTTCCACAACACAAATAAACAAAGGGATATACTGTTGTCAACACCAAACTTTACACATAAATAACTTTCATACTTTTATACAAATTACATTTTTCTATAATATCCTCATAACAATAAATAATATTGTCACCAAACTCAACACTTGCATTTTATAATTGTTTTTGTGGTTGCCATGGAAATATGTTGTTTTATGTGACTCTGCATGGTGGCCAACCCTGTCCAGAGCATTATCTCGCAATTTATAAATTCTTACATTTTAGAAAAAATACTCAAAACAGATATTTCAGACAACTGATCTCATGAAATTTACGCTGAATCGATGGAGCAATATTTTTTAACTTTCAAGTGGTCAATTTTTGTTCCAAATTGGATAGTTTGGACACAATTTCCACCATTCAATCTTGATTAAATTTTTTATTTGAAAAGATTTTCTTATTGATTTTATTTTAAATTAGATCAATTTTTTTCTTGATTTATTTTATTTCCTTTTATATTATTTCATTTATTTTTATTTTATTTCATTTCATTTTCTTTCACACCCATCAATGCAAACATGTAGAAGAATTATACGAGAAAAAAGTATGCGTAAGGTTGTTGTATGAACTTGTACAGGTTATATAAAAACACACCCAAGGGAAGAAAAAGGAACAGCAATAAAAAAGAGTCACCAATACATTTAATAATTTTGTTTGTAAAAGTTGCGCTAAAATAAGTACAACAATACATTAAAACTGACAAAGCTATGAGCATTTTAATACATTTTTGCCCTAGATTGAAAAAATGAATCATTGCTAATAAACAAACACTTTTAAAACATACTAAATACTGTTTTATTGCTGTCAGACAGAGATTGAGTGTTGACATCCTCTGACAGCTCACTGAGGTCTCATCTATCAGAGGCCCGGCCTATTTGCTGCTAACAGAGTATCTCTAACACTCTCTTATATAATTAATCAACCACAGACACTTTCCTGCAGGGACCGAATGAGGCGATTTATAGTTCATGCCATCTGTTACCATGACAGCACACCTGCCCAAATCCTAGAGAGCACCCACCATGCACCAAGATGGAAGAGTTCCAGCACGCACACAGACCTACACACCCTTAACGCCGCCCATTAAAACACACATTTATCTGCTTTAATTGTAAAAGAATGATATTAGCCATTTAAAGGCCCACCTGAGGAGCTGTGCATACAATATGATGGCTCACATCCCACCACAGGAGGCCAAATGTTTGCCTACTTAAAGGGTTAAACTATTTTTTGTCTGATCTTTGATATATGTGCGTTCTACTTGAGTCCATCCTCTCCTGTTGTTACAGCTCTTCTTGTGAACAAGAAGAAGAAGAGCAAGTCTGAGGAGGCGGGCTTCATCCAATAATGACCATGATGATTGATTGTGTTGATAGAGATAATGATAAAAGTGACAAGTGAATGGGAAATAATGGATGGCATGAAGATCTTTATGTTTTCTTTCTTGGCCTCATGCTGGGGTGCAGCAGGCCGAACGGCAGCAGCCGATGTTGAGCTTTTTACAGCAAGTGAATAGACGAGAGGGTTAAATAATTAGACAGAGCTCATTAAACAAGTAGCCCCGTGTCCCATCATGGTCATTATTTATAAGCGGTCAGTAATTGATGAGGTTTGTTGCTGTGTTTCTTGCGCATTGAGGGGAATGTGTTTTTTCTGTGCCCTCTCAGATCACAACAATCACAGCTTCATTGGCGAGAACTGGCCGACGTCAGCAAGCGGAGCTGATCCGCATCCTACTGACCCACAGCTGGACCTGGATGCTCTGCTGTCCTTGGAGACTGACAGTGAGGACGGTGGTGAAGAAACCATTGTGTATCTCTGAAAGGTTATTAATATCAAACTCTAAATGGACGTCCCAGCACTTGGAAAAACACAAAGGAAGAAGAAGAAGCATCAGGATTGGAGCCTCTGAAAGCTCTTTAACAGTCTATTGACATGTTGTTGTTTTTTATTTAAAGATGGTCTCTTCTTTTTTGTAAAGTTACTGGAAACAGATAAGTCTCTCACAATGCGTCATGCACCTTAGCTCGAAGCACCTCTGTCTTCAATATCTCTTTAGTTTTTCCTGTTTTTGTTTCTGTTTATAGTTCCTATTGACGGGGTTCCTGCAGCAAAAAACAACAACCCTCCTCCACCCTTACTGTCCTCCATGTCTCATCCCTCCAGCGCTCTATTTTTAACCACCAATGGAGGAAAAAAACATCCCCAATATTGCCGATACATCAGACTGAATCTCTCAATAGTTAATTGTCTCACAGTAATCAGCCCCTCTTTTCACTTGTTTATTTACGAGCTGAGTCGCTTTGAAAGGTGAGACGCCACAACGTCATTCCCAGATTTTCCAGCCATCCTGCAGCCATCATTTGTTTATTTTTTATCTTAGGCATGGTTTTCCTGTTAGGTGTAAATTTGGCCTTAAGAGTGATGTTGAAGTTTATTTAGAGCTGACGTAGCATGTTATAAGCAGCAATCTTCATTTCAAACATTCTTGTGCAAGAAGATGGGCAGAAAAAATATTGGGTCAAACCATTTTAAGCACTCATGTAGCTGGAAGGGTTTTTATAAGTCTGCTAGTACAACAGCTAAATGTTTGGATACTTTCCTGAAACATTCGAGTTGCATCAAAATATGGTCGTTAATGTAGCATTAGTACCACCTCGATCATCACTTATGACCTGCTGGAAGTATGTAGCTGTGTCTGTATAGACCCTGATTATCCCTGCAGACCCCCCGCCATGAGGGGATAAAGGAACCCAAAATCGGTTCACAGAACTTCCTACACACAATAATAGGTATTGGGGCTTTTGCCCCTAGATTTTGAATTAATTGGTTTCCTTTGTAACAAAATGCAAACGTGTGCATTTACTCAGCCTGTCCACGCAACAAGAAATGTTACCTTTCTGTATGTTTTAAAGCTGGATCTAAAATGCGGACACTAAGGCACACAAGCGGGTCTGTGAACAAAATATACTTTAAATATATGATTAAAAAATCCCCAAAAGTTGGCATAGTGTAAAAAATATATATATATATATTCACTTCAAACTAGCTGAAGACACACACAGACACACACACAGACACACATTATAAAATCAAAAATATTTAAAACATAGACAACATCAGAAAGGTAATTAAATAATGCAAAAGCCACAAGAGAACAAACTTTCAGGGAATGTCATGAAGAGCTAAAAACATAGAGCACAGGAAGGGGGAGAGAGGGAGGGAGGAAGATACAGACTGAAATACAGAGAGTAAGGAGACAAAGGGGAACAGGTGGAAATACTTAGTAGTCAAGGAGGAGACTCACTAGGAGACAGAACCACGGCTACAGACGAGGGAGAAGGAAAAGGTTTGCAAGGAGGAAAACAACACGGACACAACAAAACCTCAGACCTCTGACTGCAACAACAATATTTTACAAGATAAGCAGCCGAGAACAGAACCATGACAACAAGTACTGATATGGCGGCCTTTGCAATTCGGAGTTGTTGTTTTTTTTATCGCTGACATGGTTAGAAATTCAACCTGTTGCTGGGGTTTTCATTCGTTCTCAAATACTGTTCAATATCAGAACCTTCTTAACTATAAATTTCTGTTGTTACGGAGTGCCCAAAAGTATTTTCTGTATTTCAAAGTCCTTAGGCAAGTGCAACAGATTTCTTTTGGGAAAATATAGGGCCTGCCCTCACTGACAATAAGAGGTTTTAAAGAATATTTCATAGTGTAAGTACTTTTTGACACTTGTTAGGATTTTAATCAAACATTTCCGTTGTTATTTTTTTCATTAGGATGAAGTCCTTAACCAGTATTTAGTTCTAGCTTTGCCTTTTGCTATTTAGGAACTTTTAATGTTTATTTTCATTGTTTCCGTGGTTACGATTTGAGTTTCAGCTCATTCTTTGAGAGGGATATATCTTGGATGAGGGTTTAAGGGAAACAAATATAAATATATATTTCTCATGAAACAAATATATGTATATGTTTGTCTCACAAGTACTACGGACGTGTCTTTTGACATAAGATGGAATTTAAAGTTTTTTTTTTATTTATTCATTTTTATTTTGAAATTTGACTTTTGCAATATTTATTCAACTAACCCTCTGGAGTCGAAGGTCAGGATAATGCTAGGGTTCTGTTAGCATTTTATGCAGCCAAACATCATCTCTATAACCTGTCAGTTATTTCTTTACTGTAACATACTGTCTTGTATTGAACCCAAAAACATGCGGGGTTAGGCTTATGGTTAGGGATCTCGGCTGCGTGATGTTAGGATCCCAAGCCTTAACAAGATATTAGAAGGACATATAAAATAACATCTTTCTCAGAGTGTCTCTCCCTTGCTGCCAGGAATGCTCAGGATTTCATGCTTGTTATTATTATGATGCTCTCCTATAACAATGAACAGGATGTGAGGTCAGAATGAAGGCTGAAAGTACAGTGAACAGGTTATATTGCTGTCTCCGCCTCGCTCCTCTGCTTTGTCTGTCTCCTGGATGTATAAATAGCTGCAGGTGTGTGTATTTGATCCACTCTTTGTCTCAATTCAGGAAAGAAAAAATCAAACAATTCCCTTCCTGCAGGGCTTTGCTGAAGAGCGGGAGTGTTTGTTTGTGTTAAGGAGATAATTACGATGAAACGGTCAGAAAATATCTTTAGATTTCATGCTAGTGTGTTGTTGCTTCTGCCTCTCTTCATTCACTATTGAACTCGTTCAACCCCTCCAGACACCTAATAACTTGTTATTGAAATTGAAAAATAATTCCTGCACCCAACCCCGTGGAAAATGAGGATTGTTGTTTTTTTTTCTGATATAAATTTTCGCTAAATCTGCAACAACAAAAAAGAAATGTGAAGCAATGTGGAAATAATGTGAAATTCGTGTTTTTGTTTTTCCGTAATTTTCCCTCACTCCAGCAAAATGGCTTTTAAGGATTGCAGCCAGCCGACAAATTTCCACGCAATTAGTCACAGACATTAATGTTCCCCAGAAGATAGATCCTAACGAGTGTGGCTCTCTAACAAGTTTACTTTCTTCTTTTTATCGTCATAGTTTTGCTGATCTTCTGACATTGTACAGTATGTATGACCATCATCCTGTGAAGAAGATTCCTTAAAGCAACACGTTCCCATCAGACTTGGTTATTAGATGCTAGCATGTTGAAACCAAAAATCAATATTTTTGATTTGACTAAATCCTGTATTAAACAACTTAAAATCCTCAATAAGATTAAAATCTCTTTTCCGAAAGAGCAGAATAGAAATTGTTCCAATCATTGAACATGTCAACGATTAAACATATTAACATTGCGATTCTGATCATCTTAGCTATCTGACATAACAATTTATCTAGAATATACACGTCAATTAATGCAAAATTCCCATAAGGTTTACAGAATATCTCCATTTTAAAGGCCCTATGGAGATTCAGCTGATGTCTTATTGGGAACTACAGGGTCGTCAAAGGAGTTAAAAGCTTTAATTTCATGTCCTGGTCATGACACACCACACTACTGGAGGTGCAGTGGAGGTTATTTTTAACATGTCGAGAGTTGGAGACCCACCAATATACCTTTAAGTGCCAATTTAAGGAATTTTCTCTTAAACATTGCAGCATTTTTTTGTAATGGTTACACACAATATTACTATTCTTTTCCTTTTTTCACTCCATAAAAGTTTAATCTTTGAATCATACATGCTGAGAGATAAGAGTGTACGATGTCTGCCAAGTCTTAAACCTTCAGTCTTAATGTAGAATATTTACATTCTATCTCTCAAATGGGCATTTCTATGTGTAAAGAATTCATTGGGCGCACAAGGTGTCTTTTGATGTTTTTTACAAAAAAGTTAAGGCAGTGGCAGTGTTTTTGATTTGATTACCGCGTAAATATATTTGTGCCTTTATTTATTTATTACATTGCAAAAGACTTGCACCGTTCTACAGAGCTTTGTGAAGGGTTGTATTGTACATAGAAGTGTATCTGCGTGAACAGATGGAACAGGTGTGTGTTGTTTTTTTGTGCTCAGATGTGGCTGTATTGATAAAATTCTGTGTATTGAACTTAGAGCAGTGCTTTTGTTTTTTCTTTAAGTCATCAAATGGGTCTCAATAAAGGTTTTGGGAGAGAGAATGGTAGAAACTCAAACACTATTTCAGCCTGGATTTAAATATCAACTTAGTTTTATTGCTCAGGTGATAAGTAGCGTCCCCCGCTGTGTAAACTGATGTGAGTGAACTTCCTGTTCGGTTGCCAACAGTGTAAGGTGGGAGACCAGTTGCATGAATGTAATTGATTTCCTGTCTGGCTGCATCGCTGAGCTAAAGTAAAATCAGTATTTAATGAACCTGATATGTTGTGTATCAGCAAAATTGTGGGTCACTGCACTGGCTACAACTACAAAAAGACTACAAAAAAACACTTATATATATATATGTATATAAATGGTTTATATCAAGGTTATAAATATTTCAGAAATCAATAAAATATTATAAACAACATATTGCACAGTTTTAAACTAGAAGACTGACCTTAAACTGCCTCTTATGGATTTTCAAGATGCTGAAGGTTTTTAACATTGCACCTCTATGAAAGAAACATCTTCCGGATAGGAAGATAAGGCTTAAAACTGAATCCCCTCATAAAAAAATAAATATATATATATCTATGTATATATAAATATATATTCACTTTTTCCCCTTCCTAGTGCCTATTTCTACTTCTTTTGAAAGATTTTAGCTACTTATCACACAAAAACCATCAGCACCAATCACATGACCTCTGAAACCTCTAGATGGCAGAGGTCAAAGTTAAAGCTGCATGCAGCACTAAACAAGCTGAAACACCCCTAAGTTTGTTACTGAAGGACAAGAACTTACCACATCACTTCCTGTGTACATTAAGTGGCATTAGATAACATCCCGCAACTGTCAAGTCAATGACTTGAAGACCACGCCATGTAAACTTATTGTAAATTTAAGTAAGTCACAAAAGGCTGACTTCATTTTCGCCAGCAGGTGGCGTTATCACTGTAACTGCATATTGACATATGGATGACGTCAAGGTGAGACTTTTCAACAGTTCTTGATGATTGGAAAACGGAGAGCTAAATTTTTTCATGACAAATGAGTGAAATTATTGGTGTCATTATGGCCGAACCTTTCGAATGATACAACCAGTTTTGATCAACATTCATCAATAAGTTGTTGTGATTGCACAGTCCAAATTTCAAGTTAATTGGGTGTAAAATAAAGGAGATGTTTGTTATAGTAGAACATGATCAAATGGTGACGAGCTCACCTCATTTAAAGAGTACTTTCAAAATATCCTGTTGAGGTATGATAGACATAATAATAATAATAATAATACATTTAATTTATAATGCACTTTACACCTATATCAGATCTTAATGTTTACCATTTCTGATGATTGTGTCCGTTTTGGTGAATTTCTGAGCATAGCTGGCCTCCAAACACCATCTTCATCCTTTTTGGTGACAGTCAACAGTCACTGTTCTGCCGATTGATGAAAACAGTATTCATAATTGAATTTCATATTCATGACTTTTGTACAAGTATTAGGGCCATATGACAAAAGAAAAAAGATTGAGATTACGAGATGGAAGTGGCAATATTCCAAGTATAAAGTTGTAATTTTAGGGTACTCTTTGGAGGGGAAGTGAACAACATGCGTGGAGAATTTGGGCAAGGTCTATTTCAATAATAAAACAAGTGTCACAAATCAGTAAATATTGAATCTTTTGGCCGTAAATACAACATAATCATAATAATCAGAACTTTGAAAACGCTGGGTAAGAAACAAGGTTCCGAAGACGGAACCAGACGGACTTAAAGGAAATGGTCTCTTTCATGGATCAGGAGATGCTACAATGAAGAATTTAGTCATCACATCACATTCTTCTTGGAGGCTTAAATACCATAAACATTCATACTAAAGTAATCTGACTACTTCATTAACAGGGTGACGCCCATCTGAGGCTGTCTGTTTGTATGTGTGTTCACCCCTGTCGGCCCCCCTTGGCGCTCACTGTAATTAATAAACCAGTTATAAATCAATCATAAATCCTTCATAAGCTTAGTCTTATCCCAAATTGGTACTTTGTATATACTTTATAGCAGTATTGGCATAAATCAGCTCAAATCAAAACCTGTCTCTCAAGTAAAACCTAAAAATAAAAACAGGCACCTCTGTTGGAGCTCCATGGTCTTCCCCGACAGCAAGAACATGTTTCGCCTACTCCTCATGTCTCTACTGCTCTTTCCATTTTAGATGTCAGAGGGTCTCCTCTCTACCTCCTGCATGCACCTCATTAGTTTGCATATTGAAGGTAACTGCTACACCTCACAGCTGATAAAGTTAAAAGTCATTTGCGAGGGAATCTTTTTTAATTGGGGGCACATACTGTATTCATTTGAATAATTTAACTGACTGTTGAGTAAACCTAATTCTAATTTAATCAGGCCCTCCCAACTTCAGTCTAATGAAGGAGGTTGGAGTGAGTGAGAGCAGAGGTGAATAAGCACCTCTAATTAAGTCCTAGTAGATGCATATCTTCCTCTTGTACTCATAACAACCCGCCAAGAACTACTGGAAGCTACGCTCTATTATTTACAGTGGTGGCTGCCTGCATGTGTGTTTCCTGTTTCATTTAGTTGTCAAGTTAATACCACCAAAGGCATTATTTTAAGGAACTTGCTTTGAACTGAATAGTAATTAATTAATAAGGGACTACTTTGTGATTTATTAAATAAATTCGGATAAATTCTTCCGGGGTCAGTTTTGGGCGTTTTTGCTCACTCTTTGTCTGTCTCCTTTTTCGTCATTCGGATGTTCTCTTTCCGATTCGCCACAGCGGATAATCTGTTGTTTTCTATAGTTGCCGCTGATACCCTGCTGGCTAATAGTACCAGTGATGGTATTTGTTAACCCATGCCCCAACGATGTAGTTTGGATATACACATATTGATTTGGCACAGGTTCACATTCATCTTTTCTTCATCATCTGTCTTTCCTGGTTGAAGTAAAGACATATCACATTTAATACTGGGCACAATATACTATATATCAGCTGTTTGGAAGGTCACTGTTTGGAGGTCAACAGATTTCACATATTCTATTCGAAAATATTACACAATACCAATTTTACTGACTACTGCTATCTCATAATTATTCAACTCTGACTGGGATCTTCAAATCTCACCAAATTTTTTTTGTTCGATTCGTAGGAACGTACCAGGACTTCTTCTGACCCCAATCCTACATGGACCTTTAGATCTGCTTGGGAATATGTCCTTTTGGAATGTCAAGTGACACCCCCCGCTTCAGCTTCCACACTAATGGCGAGAAAGTTCCCTATAAGATTTCTTGACACTTGATGAAATCCGTCTTACTCCCTGTACGCTGCAGGCTTCCAGTAACCGAGGAAGCAGAGCAGCCCCAGAGCATCAGAGTGCCACCGCCATGCTTCACTGTAGGTCAAATGTTCTTTTCAGCATCTGCTTCCTTGTTCCTCCTGACAAAACGCTGATCCATGAGCCTGTAAAAAAGAAAAAGCTAGATGGTTTTGAACATACCGAAGTGACCACAGGAGACATTTAAATTGGCAATTTTGTCAATTTTGAATGTGGAAAATAACTGAATGTGTTGCATTCATCCATTTTAACTTTTATACTGGTAATTGCAAACAGCTAATAAATATGGCAATACTTATGCCAATAAACCAAAGAAACCTTAAAGACAATGGAGTTTGAACATTGTTGCTTCAAGCTGTATATTTTTACTTTCAACAAATTCCATGTAAAGACCAAAAGCTATCAAAAAGTGAGCTTTGACATAATTATTCTCTAACAAAGCCTGAAATCTGATCCAAAAACCATCAATGAGATTTTCTTGTGATGACAAGGCTTTCTTGGTTTTACTCTGTCTTACGGTTTTCCCAATTATAAGAAAAGCATTAATTTATTTTATTAGTTTGGACTACTTTCAGGATGTTTTTCCAGTCTTGGACATCTGACTTAAGTTATTGAGGGAGAGCTCCCACAGACAGAGACGTTAACAAAGATTGTACATTTTCTGAAAATGTAATCAGCGCACACTGTTGTTTTCTTGTGTCTTCTTCTTCTTTGTATCTCAAAGAGTTTGAGCCTTGAAATACCTTGCTGCTTTGTGATCAGTGTTACAAACCCTTCAGCCGTCTCAGGTTATCTTAGACTGTTTCCCTCAAAGGTTTAAAAAAAAAAAACAATAGTGTGAAGCAGTCATTAGTTTTTCTGTACCAAAAATCTAGAGCCCCACTCTGGTGGATCTGCAGAGAATCAGTCTTCCAAATCCTTTCTTTTCTGGTTACCACTGCTTTATCAAGCATGGGCCTGATTTTGGACTGTAACCACACTGTAACTTTAAAACATAAGTAAAGAATCCCATGTATGTGGCATCTGTATTAGGGCTGCAGTAATCGATTATTTTAGTAATCGAGTATTCTATCGTTTATTCTGGCAACTAATCAAATGGGAAATATTGCGTGCTCTGCCATCTTTTTTTAATTAAATCCCTTCTGTGGGAGCAATAGTGATACACAAAGGTGTTTAAGTTGGAGAATTTCTTTTCTAATTAGGTATTTCTTCTGATTTTATTCGGAATAAGGAGGCCCGAAAACCCACCTAATGTCTGACTGTTTATGGCAGTTCTTAACATCCCCAAATTTGAGGCAGAGTGAGCATCTGTTCGCAGTCAAAGATAATAATAATAATAATAATAATAATACATTTAATTTATAATGCACTTTACATTTGGATCAAATCTCAAAGTGCTACAAAGCAAAAGCAGATAAAAGCATCAATAAAAAAATAAAATAACAACTCTATAAAAGCCTGACCAAAAAGCAGCAATGTTAATTAAGGTTATAGGTTCTGCTAAAAAGGTAAGTTTTAAGTCCTTTTTTAAGTGTGTCAGTCGTCTGTGGAGATGGTCCCTCCCTGAGATGGTCAGGGAGGGCATTCTACAGACGAGGGGCAGCAGAACAGAAAGCCCGATCACCCATGTTGCTGAGCTTAGTCCGGGGAAGGAGGAGGCGGTATGAGTGGGTAGAACGGAGGGATCGTGT
>VRLP01008295.1:0-17335 GCA_009660295.1 Lophius piscatorius
GTAAAAGCAGATAAAAGCATGAATAAAAAAATAAAATAATAACTATATAAAAGCCTGACCAAAAAGCAGCAATGTTAATTAAAGTTATAGGTTCTGCTAAAAATGAAAGTTTTAAGTCCTTTTTTAAATGTGTCAGTCGTCTGTGGAGCCCTGAGATGGTCAGGGAGGGCATTCCACAGACGAGGGGCAGCAGAACAGAAGGCCCGATCACCCATGGTGCTGAGCTTAGTCCGGGGAAAGAGGAGGCGGTATGAGTGGGTAGAACGGAGGGATCGTGTTGAGGTCAGTCGGGTGAGTAGTTCTTTTAGGTAGGGGGGTGCGTTACCATGGATGCACTGGTGAGTGAGGAGAGAGATCTTATAATCAATCCTGGAGGAGATTGGAAGCAGATGAAGAACAGGGGTGATGTGTTCGTGTTTACGCACTCTCATCAGGATCCTTGCAGCACTGTTTTGAACATACTGTAGTCTTTTAACTTAGAACTCACTTGAGCTATCATGTTGCTGCTATATTGTTAAATATGATTTTCTCTGTACCTTTAGTCAAGTTATGCTGCTGTTGAGTGTCCTCCACCTCCCCATCGCTGGCTTTGGCAGGGTTATCAGCCAGCACCACCACCACCACCACCACCACATGAGGCAATCTAACATCTGACACATGTTACGACATTTAAAAAAAACAACATTACATTCTTAAAATTAAAGAAATGTCTCTCAAATACAAATTTAATAATTTGTGCAGACCCCTTTTGCGACAATAACTTGACTTTGATTGAATGAGGATGTGTGGAGGCTAGGATGTGAGGCATCACATGCACACATTTCCAGGTGAAGTTTGATTCATAAATCAAATAATTATTTTGCACATGCCATTTTTAGGTATCGCGTACACATTCACTTTAAGTATGGATCTTAGAAATTACAATTTGAAAGCCAAGATCCTTTTGGATGGAGCTCTGAAATGGCACAGGATTTATAATGAAACTAATTACAACTGTGTTTGTTCCACCATGAAAATTCTTTCAATCCCAAGACTCTTGATCAACCTGTTGCTATCCTAATCAGAATTTTCACCCATCAGTCACACCAATATAACCACTGAAGGCTGAAACCACAATAACATAGACTATCTAGTTGCAATGGCACCTGTCAGTAGGTGGGATAGATTAGGCAGCAAGTGAAGGTTTCGTCCTCAAATTTAATTTGGAAGTTGTTAGAAGCAGGAAAAATGGGAAAGTGTAAGGATCTAAGCAACTTCCAGATTAGATGACTGGGTCTTGGCATTTCCAAGAAAGCAGGTCTAGTGGGATGTTTGTGGTCTGCAGTGATAAAGTGGTCTAAGGAAGGACAACCGGTGAACCAGAAAAAGGTCTTGGGTGTTCCAGGGTCATTACTGTGCATGGGAGCATCAAGCTAGTCTATGATGTTGGATTGCACAAAAGAGGTTCAGCAAAACATATTGGTGAAGAAATCAATGTCAGCTTTGGTAGAAAGTTTCACCGACACCATCTGTTCTCCAGCTAGATGAACTGCATTAGTCTGAAAACCAGGCTCAGACTGTGGGCCACAAGTTTCACATTACACTACAGTGTATTTGAAATATTTTCCCATGACGAGAGAGGCAATATATTGTAATGTTTCGTTATCTACTTGTATTTGAAAATGTAATTCGGCTTCTTTGGGCTCCAGACAGGCAGACCGAATGATGTCATCTCCGACGGATGTAATCTGTAATTAACACACTAGACACGGACTCCCAGCAGTCTGTTAAAAACATAGACTTCTCTTGGAACAATTGCAAAAACATGGCTGCAGATGTCTAGTTCTGTCCCAATGAGCTTCACAGACGTATGTTCACATAGGTGGGAGTATGTCGGGTGTGAGCTGTGGGAACAGGAGCCCGAGGTGTAGGTTTACACAACCCCCAAGGAAATATGAAGGAATGATTGCTGCAGGAGAGATGGAGGCAGAGATTAGGACATCAGGTTCACACATGAAATAGAACATTTCATGTAAAACTTAGAGATTTTCTGATAAAACTCATTCCAAATGCCTGCTGGCACTGAACTAATGCATATCAGTACGCTGACATTCACAACATATTCAGATCATTTTCTTCAGTAAAAGCACTAATACCATACTACACTAAGAGTAACTTTACTGAAGTAAATGTATGTGAGAATCATCAGCAAAATGTATCAAATCTAAATGCTGCCTTTCAATGTTGTTCTATTACCAAAAGGAGACAAATGAGATGCAAAAAATGTCTTGTATAATATACTATAGGATATGTTATTCAAATTATTCAAAAAATATAACCTCAACTCATCTTTTCCTCATCATCTACCACGAGTTACACAATTTTAAAAAAAGGTTACATATTAACATTAAACAAATATTTTTCTCTGAAACATATGTGCACCAATTATTGGCATCCTTCATCCTTCCCAAAAAGCTTGCGTATGTGTAGGAGCCATCCGATTGTGGTTAGGAAGACTTTCTGACACTGAGAGTCAACTCCGCAATCTCCGCATGTCTCAAGCTTCTCCTGTCTTTCGTGGAGCTCAACAAAGAGAATTATGTCTGCGTCGCCTCATATTTATACGGCAAAAAAACAGGAAGTCATTGTTCACCACTTCTGAGTTCCTTCTCAAACAGGTGAACCTAAAAATATATAATAGGGCTGGAATTATGCTTGTGACATTTCCCAGATAATCCAAGGTGTTTTGTAAATATTTTTTTTGTGTTAGGACATAAGAGAAACTTCTCTACCCATGAAGAAACAAACAACCCTTATGTTTATCCTTAATATTCAGAATCAAGACATTTGGAGATACATGGTTTTCCCTACACAGAAAGGGTATGGCAAATTGTAATCTGAAGAGAAACTAGTAACTACAGCTGTCAGACAAATGTAGTGGAGTAAAGGGTGCAATATTTCACAATGAGATGTCATGGGGTAGAAATACAAAGTAGCATCAAATAGTACTAATTAAGGAGCACACAAGTATGTCACTTTTGTACTTCAGTACATTCATTGAGCAAATGTACTTAGATAATGACCACCACTTGTATAGAGAGAGGGGGTGGGTGGAGAGAGTTTGTCACAATGGTTGGTGTACTGTACTGAAACAAAATCTCTTTTCTTCAGTCAAACGATCGATGAGTGTGTATGTGCATGTGTGTGTACCAGAGGACAAGGGGCAGTGGCTGGGGTGAGGATGGAGATGTTTGGTGGATGTAGAGAACATGAAGGGTGGGTGGATTGTTGGGTAATGAGTCACTGGGGCCTACTTCAAAGCTTGCTCTCCAACCCCAACACCCCCACTAACACCAGAGAAGGAAGGTCCACTGGAATTTCGGCCTATGGATGGAAGAACTGAGTGGGCAGGCAACATGCACAAAAACACGCACAAAATTCTTGCCTGTCAAACGAGGGGAGGGGATCTCGGCACTGAGGATGTGGCCCCTGCAACACAGACTTCTACTGTAGAATATCTGAAGGGTGGACGTGAGTGTGTCGTATGTTCTTTGTGTGAGTGCGATATATAATCTTTCTGGTGAGCTGTAGCGTCCATATTTTATTGTTGATTTCTATGGCCTTCATTTCGTCTCATTATGTCCTTAAATGTGGACAATTAAAGCAGAAAGTGTTTTGTCTTTGAAAAAACAACAACCTGTCTACAACAAACACCCATGTGTTTCATCTGTGTGAGATGATGCTGAAAATGTCTAGGATTTCACACACACATAAACACCAGCTGTGACCTCATGTCACTGATTTCACTCTGCACTTCATTAAATCAAGAGCAGCTGCTGAGTGACGGATGAAGAGAAGAGAAGAAAAGAGAAGAGAAGAACTTTTTCATAAGGCAGCGAAAGCACCCCTTGGCACAGTCTAGCCAATTCAGTCAAAAAAACTTTATTATCCCATTGGACGAATATTTCTGTCCAATACAAAATAAGTTTATTCGATTTAAGAATATTTGGCTTTTCTCTGGTTCGGCTGTTTCATGCAGAGCCTTCAAGAAAGGATAAAACATAAACATAAACTCCAAACATAGATACCACAGCTACATTTGGATACTCTACATCCTCATAGGGCCTCAGAATTACAGGCATGCTGTCTAGGTCAAAGGACACTCCTCCAGTGAGACTGCTGTTTATAAATGTTTAAGAGAAGTGATAAAATGATGAATTCCTTTTTCTCGTCTCCGAGAATACAATCAGATACATACAATCTCTTTCTGTCTTTGATCAATACGGACATGACGGCCTATTTCCTGCGCTGATATCTGAAGTCATACAGAAATGACACAGCTTGTGTGGGGTTAACTAGTCTCACCAAATGTGTGTTTGTCTTGTAAAACTGTATGACAGACAGAGTGCTCTGGGACAAGACTCAACAAGAGCCTCAGCTGAACTTGGAAACGGGACAGGGGACACCACCTCAAGAATAAATCACTGTACAACAACTGGAAATCACTACAGTTCACGGCGATGTCAAAGCTGATGGGGGAAGATTTCTTTACAAGGGAACTGTGTGAATCGTTTCATAACCGTGCCTTAAGGAGAACCCCGCCTATAAAGACATTAAGGCATCATTGTGTCATAAATGTTTTTTCATACTGATACACGGTGATTAGAACACGTAAAATACTGTCATTACTTTATAAATCTTCAAAATGTAAGAAATATTTGACCTACGCAGGTCACCGCTACTTGAAGGGCGCATTGCATTATGGGTTGATGACGTAGAATGGTTGACGTTGCGCTGAGCCGCTGTAGTTGGTTGTTGTTTTCGCAGTATTGGGGAGAGAAAAATCGATATGCCGCTTTGTGATGTACTTTCCAATTGAAGGTTGAAACGGGAAGCGATGTAAGTCTTCCCAGCTTTCCCAGAGATAAGAAGAGGAGAAAACAGGGGGACGACGCCTGTGGGCGTACACAACTTCCAAAGCACCCACGTCTGTGTTCGCGTCACTTCTCTCCTGATGCATTTGAAGCATTTATCGACCACATCTTCTGAAAGAGCTTACGGGTCATGGTGGTTATAAGCGAAGGCTAAACCAGATACTGTGCCTACAATATTTCCACACATGAGACTAAACTCCACCGAGAAGCGAGTGACAGCCGCTGTATAAAGCGACAAAGACAGGAGACGCTGGACGCCCTCCTGCTAGAATCTGAACCAGCTCACGGATGCAGAGAGTCTGAAAGCGGACCATCCGACACGACTATGACAGTGGAGGATATCAAACAACGATGGTATCATCTATGTGCTTACCTTGAACAGGGTCTGACAAAAACGGAGCTCTTTGCAACAAACACTCTCCTTCATTGTTACCATAGCAACACAAAGACACCAGCGATTGTGTCCCATTCTTCATCACGTCTCTCATCGTCTTCATGTGTTTGCTCAGTTTGAGTAAAGTTTCAAATGTTGTCCTTGTTTATGTCACGTTCCGACATAAGAGGATATTTTTAACTGTTGAATTAAGATCAGCGGTTCAGAAGTCCGCCAGTGTAACCATTTGATGTCACTACTCAGAATGCATTGCAACGTAAACAGCAATGGCGACCTACGAGTTAAATTATTTTTGCAAAATTAGTACAAACTACGGGATGTAGTGTACATTTAATGTCGCATTTAAACAGTTGATATCGTCAAATGTGATTTAAAGCATACAAGTCTTGACAGTCGGGGTGCCCTTTAATACTCCTATTCATGTCTTTCACCTCGGTCAATGAAATGTTTGTAATGTTTTAATTACATGGCATGTGGATGTGTGGTTGGGTGCCATGGCAACAACAAATCAGTGCTCGATTTGATTGATGATTGAGAGGGATAATCCTCTGAATCATCAATGGACACCTTTAATGAGTCACTTTTAATGAAGAAAAAAATGGTTTCATTATGTCTTAAAGATAAAATTTAATTTACCTTGAGGTTATCTCAGTAGAGTTGATAGAAACTGGCTTCATTGTGGTTCTTACAATAAGACACACTGGTACATGATGTGAGTATCTATACAAGTATAACAATAGATACAACATATAAGTAAAAAAGGATAAAAATACATTGAGTTGCATAAATATAAATTAAAGGAAGAGAAATGGAAACACTTTTCACCAGTAAATGAATTTCCACACAATAAGATGAAAACTGTAACTTGTTGCTCTGCACAGGAGCGGTCAAGAAAATTATGGTCTGAAACTTCTTAACAAATGTAGTGGATTAGAGAGTACAATATTTCCCTCTGGGTTGAAATGGATCAGAGGTACAAAACAGCACAAAATGAATCAAGTAAATGAGGATACCACAGATTTTTACATGAGTAAATATACTTTACTTTACTTTTTGTCTGTCTACTGTTCAAAACTACACTAACATGGAGACTGATCTGAACAGAAATGTTCATTTCCCTTTTTACCGTTTACAAGTAAAGAGGTTAACAGATTGCATTTTTTTAAGATTTGACCTCATGACCTATCCTTCACACATCAACATGTGGATAGGATTAAATCAACAAATATGTTATTAATATACTTAACTACAGTCAGGGTTGGCCAGACTCACGATAATTATCGTATGTGTACTTTAATTTCACCCTCTGTACAATGCACAAGTCAATAAGGCAAAAATCCCCACGTGTACGATAATTTGGTCCTTTCATCACTCTATCATTCATTATTTAATTATTATATTGAAATTGAATTGAGCTAGCGGCTGTTTAGCGGCTGTGTTTCCGGCTCCTCTCACGTGACGTCTCTCCTGTCAATCAAAATGTCGTGACGACGAAGTGAGACACGACGTCGCGCGTAACGTATCGCAATGAGTGCAGAAATTGAGGATGAGGAGTCAAATTGTGGAGAGGAGGAGGACACTAGACTCCAAAAGTCAGCTTCTTCGTCTCCATTCTTTCAGACATCAGTGGGAAAAAGACCCCAATATTACTGGCTGGCTACAACCAGTTCCTGGCTGTGACCTCAAATATTTTTGGCGTTATTGCAACATGCAGATAGTGGATGAGATCACAGTTCTTACAAATAACAACAAATCTAAAAAGAATCAGGATAAAAAGAAAACCCTGTCCCTAATGCAGAAATTTAAAAAAACGCACAGAGAACAGCTGAACTGGAGCAACTAGACACAGGTGTGAAAACAGCAGAGGTAAAGCCAGATTATAAATCCTGTTTTGGTAAAATGTTCATCCTTAAAATGTTTTGGAGCCTATGTACACGTCAATGCATAACACATAAAATTGCACTGCTGGAAGAAAATCCTTTGTTCGGCCTTTAGCTCGGCCTGCACTCCACTCAGAGAGACGTTTTTCCGTCAATTATTATGGAAAATTAAAATGTGTGTATATGTGATATACAGTGTAGTAGTAGTAGTAAGATGCAACGCCTAACCCACGTGAAGAGCAATCACGTGGCAAATTCGACGCGTACGATAATTTTCCACAAAATACGATAATTTCGAGCCTCTGCTACGATAAAACTACAACTCCCTTACAGCAACGCTGCCTATAGTTCAGTGCGGTTCATGTCTGTGCGTGACATGACGCACAGAGCCTCAAGGCGCACCCGGCTGTCGGCCACACTCCCTTCCTCTTTTCTCCTCTGCTCTCTGAAAGGTTATCTCAGCCATGTCCTCTGTTTCTGCCTCCCTCCTGCGGTTTGGGGCTGGGCCTGAGTTCAACAGAGCATCCACCCACAGAGAAAACATCCGACCTGACTCCTGCTGCTCGAGTCAAAACAAACAGGACATGCCTCAGTGCTGCTGGCCTCTCACCTCACCTGGAGGGGTCGCCGAACAGAGCCTGCGTATTAAGGGATTATTTGGGGTCAGTGATGGAGGATTAAAATCCTCCAACACAGAAACAACAATGTGATAGCACGCTCAAAATAATTTCTGAAAAGGAACATATACTAATTAAAAGAAAAAAAAGATAATCATTTACATAAGGTAATATAATCTGTTTCGAATTAACTAAAATTTAAAGAAATGCGTCAACTTTTTTTGAATGCAGGCGCATTAACAGGAGTGAAATTAAAATAACCAGGCATGTGCATACACTGAATGTTGACTGTTATATTTAGAGTTTTTGAATATTATTTGATTAGTTGAGTTTTAAGACAATTTCCAGGTTAAAAAGCTGTACACTGCTGGGACACATCTAAATCAGGACACAATAAAAACTTCTAATAAAAACTGCCCCGTCTTCGGTTAAGAAAGGTCATACAAGCAAATAATGAAACTCCTCTCCTGGATCACTGGTTTAACAAAATCTATATGGTTTGGGAACATTGACACGATCATATCTAGGCTCGGAAACGGGTAAATTATGACTTCCACATCGGAATTTGGACATAGACATAGATATTCTTTTAGGTGGACATAACAATGTCAAATACCTCTGAAAAGATAAAACTTTAAATAATTTAGTAGTTACACACAAAGGGTAAATGTGCAATTCTTCACGTCATCTCTGTAACTCTGTATCAGTTAGTCTGAGTCTGATCGTAGCTTTAGAGAGCGTACTCTCGACAACATAAACACACCATGCATATCCACTCTGGTCAGGCCAAATTTGGTATGTCGCGTTCTTTCAGCCCCACACACACAGTCAGTCAGTCAACACAATAGTCCAGTGTGAACCCACTCAAACATCCAGCTCACAGGATAATGGTGCCACGTGGGAGGAGATTACCCCCTGATCTTTACTATCCTGCCCCCCCGCATCCTGTTCACCCCACAAGATCTGCATTTAGAACTGAAAACAAACACACGAACACTTTGTTAAAATTTGATGTATTAGAAATGTCGACTCTCTGGTTTAGATTCTTTCTTTGATGTGACCCACTGTAGTAAAAGTATAGTTATTCAAGCGAAAAACAAGATTCTTGTTGAAGTTTTATTGATTCACCATTAATCTACATTTCTACATTTCTCAAGTAAAAGTGAAAAAAGGGCAGGCTCTAGAATGTGCTCAAAGTATAAAAGTAAAAAGTTGCCCTATCATGTTTTCAAACTTAACCCCTAGTCATATTGGTAAAAAAATAAATAAATAACATTAATTCAAGGGATCAGTTCAACTTCTGCCTTTCACAGGCAAACAGTGTGTTACACAGTCAAACAGTGTGTTACACAGGCAAACAGTGTGTTACACAGGCAAACAGTGTGTTACACAGGCAAACAGTGTGTTACACAGGCAAACAGTGTGTTACACAGGCAAACAGTGGGCAAAGTTGATCAACTAAACACTGGCATAACACCTTATTCTTGTGTTTGAGTTGATGTATATGTTTGCATGTTTCCTCTTCTTACATGATTTTTCTCTGTCATGCATGATCTGTACTTGTGGATGCGCCAAAGGATCATCTTTTCTATGAGTGATTGTCTGTTTAGGTTAATGTCAGGCATGAAAATACAGAGTTGTATCAAAATGCAATGAGTAAGAGTAAAAGTTGTCAAAAAATAAATACTCAAGTTCAGTTACCTTACATCCATGTAAGGTACAGTAATGAAGTACCTGTACTTTTTTTAACCCCAGCCTTCGTGGCTTTAGCTCAGTGGGTAGAGCAGTCGTCCCTTAAACGGGAGACCAGGGTTTGAAACCAGCCCCTGACATGCAACATGCCGTGGGTCCTTGAGCAAGACTGAAACCTCGGCTCCCCAGACGCTGCACAGGGGCCGCCCACTGCTCGCCCAGGGCTGGGTTGAATGCAGATAAATTTCATGACTTTCTATTGTATGTATGTACGATTATGATTATTATGTAACTGTTATCGTGCTAAACCAGAGTTCTGATTGTCTGGAGGCGGAAAAAGTCAAACATTTCTGTAAGATCGATCATTTTAATATTTTAATGAAATGTTTGCAGCTTAATATTGCCAGAGTATAAATAAACTCCACGTATGAAGTCATTAATTTACTTTCATGTTGTCACTTTGACAATGTGTCACTGCATCTTCAGTGTCATTCTAACACTGGGTAAATATAGGGTGGTGGTCTTCTATCATCGGAATGCTTCTGGCACAAAGTGGTTTCAGTTTAGGATGATGTCACATTCAGGTTCCCAGGTGGTTATAATGATCACTGAACCACAAGCACATTCCACATCTGCAAACGGATCTGTTTGGTTATGCTTGACACTTTAATATGCCAGGTCTTCACGTCAACACACGTCCAAGGCTTCTCTGTGAGGCGGACAGGAGCCAGACTCTGCAGTGCCTCCATTCACATCATCTCATGCAGACTTAAGAGGAAACCACAGGCTGGAGGGTGTCATGTGCCATAAAATTGTAAATCCCTTGAGGGAACTTTGAGATTTTGGACTTTATTTTGTCATTTCAAACTATAGCTTACAAGCTCAACACAATTTGATTCCTTGTTGTGTCTACCAGGATATTTTCACCTCCTCATGTTCAAGAAAGAGCTCTGCAATCAGCCTCCACCTCTTAATTCTTAAGTCGTCTGCACAAAAACTTTGCCACCAATGTTGCAAAGTCTTGTTTGGGCACATTTGTTACCTGTGGTTGCGTTTTCTGATTATGTCAGGATTAATGTTTTCATTGCCAAGAAGAGTTTCCAGCTTGACTGCTGAAGTCAAGATAGGCAAAGACAAGTCACATCCCAAATTTGACAAATGCTTTTGCAGTCCCCGTTTAGAGAATTTTACTCAACACAACCTCCCCCTCAAGTCATGGAAATTTGACAACATATTTTCTGCGGGAATATACTTGTCATTCGACACCAGTGGATACACATTTTCTACTAAAAATACATGAGAGCCATAGGCAGTGGTAGGGTTAAAATATTTTACTGTAGTGCTACAGTACAAAACATGTATGAAGTGAAATAATGGGCAAAATCATGTACTCTGTAGTTTTGTTAAACATGTTAAAAAAAAAAACTGCTGTAGAATCCCAACATGGTAGCAAAGTAGAAAACAGAAGAAATAATTAAGATTAAACCAATCAATGTGTTAACAAAAGTATTCAGTCTTTGTAATCTTTGAGTCTCTCCCATTGGGTAGATGTGTAGTGACAATGGAGATGCATGGGTAAAAAAATACAACAACAGTAAAAGCCACGATCACAGACCTGGCTTTGTATAGCAAGACCAAAATGGCTTACTCTCACAGAATTACTCCCTCACACTGTCATACGTACACATACAACCCAGGGAGAGTGAGTGTCACCCGTCGTCCAAGAATAATTAGGAAAGTCAAGGCTAATCACCCAATAAATACATTCTGAAATCTCTTCCTGAAACACAAACCTCCAGAAACACATATACACATTGAATAAAAGGAACAAAAGAACAATTACTTACATCTTTAAACAGTCTCGTGTCAGACCATGGTGTGGACAAAATTGCACACGGACACCTTCCGTAGGCCAAAGTGTTCCAGCGGTCTTTCCACTCATTCTCCTCGGTCCCGTCTTCCACACACACCTTCTCTACATCACTGATTGTACACACTAGTGTGATGGTCTGGACCACAGCAATGCTAGGCTATTATTCTGGTACAGGCTCACTAATTCAAGACACTCGGTTTGTTGCTCTCCCCTGCCTCATTAGCATCATCCTTACTTCCTGTGTGTGCCTGCAAACACACATCGCACTCCCTGTAAACAAGTCGTCTTTGTCCTGGCAGATTATAAATACTGTTTTGGTAAAATTTTCATCCTTAAAATTTTTTGGAGCGTATGTATATGTCAATGCATAACACATAAAATTGCACTGTTGGAAGAAAATCCTTTGTTTGGACACATTACATGTTTCTTCTTTTTTTGGCTTTAGCATTAAGGCCCGAAACTCTGGCGTTGAACGGGTGCAGGAGAAGTCCAGGTGAAGACCTACCTTTGTCAGGGCCTACTGTCCTGTAGGTACGAACAACACATGCACAGGCACACTAACAGATAGACAAGTATTGCCGGACAATATAAAAGACACTTAGGAATGATGATCCACCCTCCCTGTCATCATTCATTTTCCCGAATCATTTTTCATCATACATTTTCAATTTTTTTTAATTCAAAACCTTTTTTAGCCTTGCCCATTTCACGTCCCTCTTTCTCTGTCCAAAGTGCGTTGGTGCCGTTGCTGTTTCAGTCTGGCTACACCAGTGGGTGCCATTCCTCTCTGCAGATGACTGACAGATGGTGGCGATGGCTGTGTTTATTGCTATACTGTCTGTGCTCCTCCCTCCCAGTAGAAACAAGAGGGGGTAAAGTTGCCCTCCAAAAACCAATCTTAGGTCTCTGTACCCCTCTGCTGATTGAAGTCTGTGCTTTTTTGGAGGGATCTGACTCCAGATCAGTGTTGGAGGGAAACTCTTGCCTCTTGAGGAGCATTGCTCAGGTGAAGACGTAGTTCAGGAGGAGCTGGGAGAGGAGTAGAACACAGAGGATGAGACAGTGACGGCCTGATAACGACATGCCGTCCTCTGTTGCCCTCTGGCGAGTCAGCTGACGACTCAGAGCCACCAGGTTCCTGCGGGGAGAGGGGGGGGGCTCAGCGTAAATAAACAGGATTTAAAAATAGAGTAGAATAATCACAAGACAAGTAAAACAGAAGTAAAACAGATGTCTTAAAGTTCTGAAACGGACACTAATATACACTAATTTTATTTTTACAAACTCAATGACCCTGTTTTGTATTCACCCAATAGTAAAATTGTGTGTGTAGATGGAAATGGAAGAATTTTACACTGTTCCTATCCTAAACATATGCATGAATGGGAAACAAGTCCCCATGGGAAACCGCTAAGACATGGTGCTTATATCACCTCTGAATGTCCTGCTGGGTCTTCTGTATGGATGTTACACCGGCTTCTATCAGGGCGATGTCCTTCACTTCTTTATTGCACCGCGTGCACTGATTTGAGAACCCTGGGCAAGGGACATGCAAGAATTTACAATTGATGTGCTACTTAGACTAATTGAGATTATTTATTTTTGTGTGTGTGCCTCACCTTCATTGTCTGAGGACTCGTGTGTGGGTTCTGGTGTGGTGCTGCTGCTCTCAGTGTTCTGGCTGCAGCTGGATGGCTGACTGCTGGCCTTCCGGTGTGTCCCATTTACTGCAGCCTGCAAGGAGGTAGCAAAAAAAAGCTGAAAGCTGCAACATGTTGAAGAAAGATAAGGATATAGTGCCTGGTGCCTCTTTTCCACCAAAGCAAAATGGTTGCTAGATCTAGCTGATGCTAGCCAGTGCAGAGTCAGTTCAACAAGTGAACCTTCTAAGAACTGGTCTTCCACTGCCTTCATTATGCCACAGAGGCACTAGAGCCAAGTCATTGCATCACAGAGGTGTGAATGAATGTAATTTTGTCACAGAGGAATTAGAGCCAAGTTGTAACATAACGGGCACAAGTCATTCCATCGCTGTCTCCATTTATCTAATAACGCTTGTACTGCTTGACATGAATACATCCACAAAAGAAAGGGAAGAGTAAAAAAAATATAACAAAAATGGACTGATGGTAGAGGACGTTGATTATGTACCTGGTAATAAAAAGCAGTAACGTGGATGCTAAAGCTCAGTTCACCCCCCTCCCTAAGCTTTCATTAAATGTGTGTGTGTACAGACTAATGCAGAACATTGATGGATCCTTCTTTAACATCAAGCATAAATGAGCCGAAACTCATTGTCCTTTTTCAGTTAGCGGGCACAAAGGTTCTACTGGGTATGATAATCCTACCTCGGCCACTGACTTAACCTCTTTTTGTATCTAGGTAAGTAAGGTTTTGGTTCTACAGTGACACCAGTAGTAATTTGGAGAAAAGGTATTATCTGGCTTGACCGGAAGCAGAACAGCTTCTGGAAAAGGCTTAACCCCTCAATAAGATAACTCCATGTTTTGGAGGTGTGCGCTTGGTTTAACCTTTGGTTGGCTGGCCCAGCTGTGCCTGTACGAGAGTCCATTGTGTTGCCTCTGGCTTTTCTCCTGTGTCTGAATCACTCCATTCTTCTCAAACTGAACCAGACAGTGCTCAGCGTCCCACGGCTGCACGCTGCAAAAAAAAAAGGACAATTATTTCCATGTTTTTTCTTTAAATCAACAGCATGATCAATGTTTGCTCTTCATCCCCTGAGTTTCATTTTCTTGGTTGAGAGTGTGTTCATACTCAATGTGCCTGTAGGTCCACTCAGAGGTGATGGGGTCCTGATGGAAAAGTCGTGGGGTCCAGGGTCTCTCTCCTCTCTCCCTGGACTCTTTTCGCTGAGCTTCTTCAAGAACAAACTTCTCTTGGGTGGCACGCAGCTGGTCACGATCCATGATAGCACTGGTCACATGCTGCCAAAGTCTGTCAGGAGCAGAGTGATATTACATGAATGTGGGGCTCGCCATATTACACACATGCAAGTCATTGAAGTCAGCAGATTAAAGGTTCTAGTTCTTTCTCAGTGTTTGTTTAGAGCAGGTGGAACTTATGTGTCCCAGTCTCAGAGCTCTGGTACTATGCATGTATTATGCATGTATCGATTTTGACTGTAATACTTTCATGTAAGAAATTAACTTAAAATGAAGGTGAACTACGTACTCAGGAATTCGGAAACAAAGTAAATATTCGCGACAGTGTTCCCTTATTTCAAAGTTTACCTTTCAGATTCAAACTCTCCTTGCTGGTCTATTTGGACCACTTGTCTCTTCAGGCGAGTGCTGCGGACATCTAGAGCGGGGTTCCACAGTGTGTCCTGCTGTCCTGAATGCTTCTCATGAATAAACACCTCACTGTCCTGAATTCAACAAAAATGTCACAGAAAAGTAGATATATCATATTTTTCAGAACATAAAGAGAAAACACTTTCTTGCCCTACCTGCTCTAGCTATCCGAGCTTTAACATTGCTGCCTCTGACTACTACAGAGGTTTACTGTATATAGAGTTCAGTGAGAAGGATACAAAAAGGGGATTCTGACAAATGAATTTCACAGGGAGACTGAGATGGCAGATGAGGATATAAAGATAAAAAGCGGGACCAATGTTCTCACCCAGTGTCCCTCAACAGTGGCTAGTGGTTCCTCTCCCATACAAATCTTCCCGTGGATCTGATTGGCAGAGCAGGATCCTCCAAGGAAAGGCTACAGTGAACAGAAGACACTTGTACTAAAACTCGGAATGCTCAACATCAAATGCTGCCTTGTAAAGCAACCAATATATTGTAAGAATAAAAAATAAATAGACAAAGTTAATTTAAAAACATGTCTGAAGTGAACACAACCTTGAAATTTAGGAATATACCTTCAATTTGAATTCCAGCTCTGCAAAACATTTGCTTTTTTCGCACTCAATGGTAACCTTCCCACCCAGCTCCAGTGTCATAGTGCCATACAGGATGCCTGCAGCAAGGACAGATACAGACAGCATTGACCCAGCATCAGATCAACAGCAACATCAAGGGACAGAAAGAAGGTTATTTGAAACATGCACTCCCTGACAATATACCAAAGCGTGACCAGACTTTGATTCCATACATTCTTCACCTTTCATGTTTGCCAGACATGTCATATATTATGACAGATAGCTGAAAAAGTTATGACCTACACATTTTTTTTCACGACATTAGTATCCATGTTAGGGTAATATTGGGAATATTCACATTGACCTCCTGATAAATATATGCGGTTGGTAATTTAAGTCCATGGGTGAGGCAGGAAGAAGACAGGGGGACCAAAAATGACCTTGTAACAACATGCAGGATGCGTTCAAGCACAAGCATGGACAGCATATCATATATGTTAACGAGGGCACCATCAGTGAGAGTTACAAGCCCAGAATGGAAGAAAAAAAACGTAACAGTTGAAAAATATGATTTGGTTCAACGTTTCCCCTGTATAGACAAGTGAAATGAGAGCCATTACAGGAATAGGGTTGGACAGATTGAGGTTGATGCATATCTGTTTGTCGAATTCATTCTAGATATATTGATAAATGAGACACTGCAGACACCATGTACAAACCTTTCCAACATGTTATATCTGGTAGTGTAAAAGCTGATTGTACAACATATGTATTCTGTAGAAAATGATTACTTTTGAATTTCGCCAATAACACCAAGCTTAGCTTTTCAAATGCTTAATTTATATTTCCAAAATTCGCACTGTTTACTTTTAGCTCTCTAGGGACTATTGAGTGGATGAAGATCACTCGATCATATCCCGTATTCAATATATGACTTAATTCGTATCCGTGACAGTGAGCTATTGTTTTAATTTACTTACAACTTTATTTGAATTATCTAAAGTGCATGATTAACAGGACGGGGATCCATCAGTGCTTGTGGGGACAGTGAAGTTCACAAGCTTTGATTATATAAAAATGCAATGACAAAGAATTAAGTTGAACATCAACAACAAAGTTACATTGTTCTCCCTTAAAGTGACTAAACAGTGTATGCTAATAAATATCTGAATAGTTCTTGCAGTATGGAGGTGATTATATTTACCTGCTGACATATAACAGCAGCGCAACAAGGAAAATGGTCAGATTGTAGTGATGGTGGTCAACATTTACTGCAAATCTCTTACCTTTACAGTGAGCGTAGGGCATAGTGATGACATACTCTTCATCCCTGCTCAGAAACAGCAGCCTGGCCTTGCCATCCAGAATAGCAGACAGAGAATTACCTACAAATGAAGGAAATTGAAGCAGTTCAGTTTTCCCTGTAGATCCTTCTTAAAAGGCTGCTAAAGACGCATGTCATGCCTCAAAGTAAGGGTGGAATTTACTCCTTACATGCATGCTATACCTGGGTAATAAATAATTAAGTGAAATTTTCATATTTCTGAGAGTTTTTTCTTTTTTTCCTCTTGTGCAATATTCAACGTGCATCTTGTGTAATTTCCATATAGCACCATGTGCTATCATATTATGTGTATTTATAATGTATATTTCACACAATGTCCAATAATGTATTTCCTGTTTAAAAATGTACTCTATTTTTATATATGCAGATCTTCTTTATCCAGACTGGCCCTCTGCACTAAAATCCTGCCACTGTGTACAGTATCCCAATCACTTTATGTAAATATAGCTCAGCTTTATCAATATTGTTATTGCCTTTTTACTTCATGTGATTTGTTTCATTTGTTTTGTGGAGCTAGATGCAACATAGTTCTGCTAATAAATAATAATAATAAATTTAATTTATAATGCACTTTACATTTGGATCAAATCTCAAAGTGCTACAAAGTAAAAGCAGATAAAAGCATCAATAAAAAATAAAATAATAACTATATAAAAGCCTTACCAAAAACCAACAATGTTAATTAAGGTTATAGGTTCTGCTAAAAAGGAAAGTTTTAAGTCCTTTTTT